>JAVYIG010013675.1:0-45849 GCA_035222895.1 Strongylocentrotus droebachiensis
CTTCTCTCTCTCTCTCTCTTATTTATTTTTTGGCGGGGGGGGAGGAGGCAAGAGCCCTTCGCCCCCGTTTCCTTCTCATTCCTCTTCTTTCTTTCCTTTTATATTTTCTTTCCCTTTCCCTTCTCTCTCTCTTATTTATTTTTGGCGGGGGGGGAGGAGGCAAGAGCCCTTCGCCCTTCCCCCGTTTCCCTCTTTCCTTCTTATTATTCTTCTTGCTTTCCCTTTCCCTTCTCTCTCTCTCTCTCTCTTTCTCTCTTATTTTTTTTTTTGGCGGGGGGGGGGGGGAGGTAAGAGGCTTTCGCCCTTCCCCCGTTTTCCTCTTTACTTCTTCCTCTTCTTTCTTTCCTTTTATCTTCCCTTTCCCTTTCCCTTTTTTCCTTCTCTCTGTCTCCCCCATCAACATAGTAATAACGAAAGAGACCACTCTGTAATCAAGACCATTCCATTTTATTTAATACATTTTCGATGTACTTAAATTGGCAACTATTACCTTCTGTCCGAGATCCTCATTTTAAACGACTGATGCGAAAGACTAGTCGACGCACCCTTTCGAGAAAAGCCCCCCCGCTTTTATCGAAAGGGTGTGTTAAAACGGTACTCCGCTCTCAACGCACCCTTTCGAGAAAAGCCCCCCCTCTTTTATCGAATGGGTGCGTTGAGCACACCACACCGCGCCGCGCCGCACCGCACCCTTTCGATGAAAGCCCTCTGTACCCTCCCTCAATCCTCAGCTCTCCTCACTTTATTCGACTTGCATGATTAACCCAATAATTCTGAAGAGGATTTTCGGCAAACTGCGTCACGACTCGATGTGGGTCTTGGACTAATCCGACGCAGAACCCAAAATCTATACAAGCATTTCATGAATGTACAATGATTTGGACTCTTCATCAGTCCGACAAGGAACATATTATTCCTTTTATGAGCAAAATCAACGTGATTTGTGGGTTGTGAAACTATATTAAAGTCCCACTGTCCTACTTGTAGCTACTTGCTCCCTCTATATAGAAAATTTCCCAAATCGGTGCCTGTTGGTCCACCATGATCCTCTTTTTCTTATGTTAAATGAGAGCTGAGTTAATGAGATAGCCACCTGTCACAATGACCTCGCTGGCTCGCTGTGTGGTCTAATCCCTTCTAGCTGCAGTAGTAACGCCTACCTTTAAGCTTAAGCTTGCTTGGATATCGATGCATGCTTCAAGTCATGTCAGTTCGAATTAGGCTCCCTGATGGATCGATGCGGTAGAACGATGGATGACGAGAGATGGAGGGAGGGACAGAGAGAAAGAGAGAGAGAGAGAGAGAGAAAAAAGAGAGAGAAAGAGAGAGAGAGAGGGGGAGGGAAAGATAAAGAAAGAAAGAGAGAGAGAAAGAGAGAGAGAAAGAAAAAGAGAGAAAAAAAGAGAGAGAGAGTGGAGGGTGACAAAAGAGGGAGATCGAGCAAGAGAGACAAAGATGGAGAGAATCAGAGAGGAGATCGAGAGAGCAAGGGAAAGAGACATAGAGAGGAGGTTACTGTAAAGAAAGAAAGAGGTTGAGGGAAAGACGGAGATGGAGAGAGACAGAAAGAGAAAGAGATGTAGAAAGAAAGACACACACAGTATGATGAATGTCGGATGCGGAGGTAGACGAGACAGAAGAAGTAACCATTTGACAGAGGTATTCCCATTTCTGGCTTTCCTGTTTCACTGTTTACGCAAAAAGCTTTTAATATTACACCGTTGTGGAGGTTAGTGGCTGGGCTGCGGCTCTAGTTATTGCCTCGTAAATACAGCCCCTCGATAGCTAGGGTTTGTTTCGAGAGTTTTGCACTTGACTGCTGATATCTAGAAGGCATGCATTCGGAGACATCGTGCTTGTGCTTGTGGTTTTTACTTTTTGAAGTCTCTATTAACTTTACCATTCGTCCTTGTTGCCAGTGTCAAGGCAGATACTGACACGGTCCGCTCGGCAAATTGGCACCGTCTCCAAAAATTCCGTCTTCCGTATTTATTGCCCAATTATGTCGCGACGCGTCACAAATCGCTATAAACGCGGCCAGACTAGACCTTTTGTGGAATACAATCTTGCGTCACTTCTTAAAATGTTAATGGTGTAACGTATAGTATATATAACTATAGTATATTCAAAGGTGTAGTGTTGATGGACAGATATTGCATAAAAGAAAGAGGAATGTGTCTATACTTGAAATATCCCAATTCTTTCAGACGAGTGAAGGTGGTAAGTACTGTCGTTTTGTGAGGGGCAGCTATAAGAACGGTATACAAATCTATTCAAAATATAGGGAACTACATATACATGTATATATTGACCCTTATATCGTTCTAAATGATTGTATTTTTTTCTTCTCTCTTATCCCAAACTCATTGTGATATAGCCCTTGATAAACCTTGGGCCTTTGCTAGCCCTAGCCCCCCACCCCCCCCCCCCCATCACATACACTCAAATATCATGTTAAAGATAAGCTTGTGTTCAGGTAATGATAGAACAGAAGTATTCTCACGAAATCCAACAAAATGTACACTGAATGTTCAAGAATACAAATAAATGACGTGTGCCAAACGACTGGACGAAAATATATAGCGGCTGAATAATGAGCATAGAAAGATAAGGAAATCAAGGTAAGTGGGCTCGACACCATGTGCCTAAACATAGTATGTGCAAATGAGAGCTATAGTTTGTATTGAGGATGATTTTCCGAATTTATTGTGAGGCTGTTTTTTTTTTACTGGTTCAAACGATCAATCTACTCCAGGATAACCAACCCATAAAGAATTAGTAGCCATGTTCTCTCGACAAACGATTCCAATACCAGAGATCCAGATTAGCTTAAAGGTATGGACCAGTTTTTGAAACGCCCCCCTCTCAAACAAAATGAAATGGAAGATCTTATTACCAATTATGTGAAAGAATATGTTTTGACTAATACGTGATGATACAAATTTTGGCGGGAAACCGTCTACTATATATTTGGTAAATTATCATATCGATCCGGCCTGGATAGACATCGCGAATGCACTTCAACATTGAACATTTGGGCATATATATCTGCTTTTTGCGAGTTTAGGTTGAAGTATTGCCATCTCAACCTCTAAAGGCAATATTTAAACAATATTGAATGGATATTTTGCACCCAAAACCCTTGAACCGCAATTTTAGCACTTCCGGTCTATAAGTATTGATCGTTCTTTATTGCATATTTATATAACTATAGGAATATTTCGATGGGTATTTTTCTGCATTGATGTAACCATTAAACTCGGTCGTTTTTATGAGCTTTGTGGATTTTTTTTTTATTTGTTGACTTACCATTTTTGAGATGGTCTCGTTGTTGCTGTCCCCTAGAACATCGAATGTAACTGCAATATAGCCTTCCACTGCCGCCGAAATCTCCTCCGGAGCACAATCGGTCGTTTCATCATCCATTTTCTTCCAAAAGAAAACATATTACATATACTATATCAATTATTAGCAAAATATTGTATCTGCTATTTTGTTAATACTATTTACAGGCTGTCATGTTTCGGATGCTATTTAGACTTTGAATAATACGGTTATACAACTGCAAGATTTTTTCGTGGTGTAGGCCTACTATTAAAATATATGAGCATCGTTTCCGCTTAACATAATATTTATATAAAAGTAAACATTCACTTGTCCATGTTGTTTCTAGCACACTATATAGTGCCATGTTGATGCCATAATTAAAGCACAATTTCCACAAATATACTGCAGCAACTTTTGATTTATAAATTTTCTCAACTTTTTAAGATAATATGTATTTCTGTAAAATCACTATGGATAAGTGTGTCATCATGGTACCAAAGAGGAGCGCTTAGCACATTATTTTTCTTTTGCATTTCCAGAAATGTCTATCACGCATTATGAACCAATTCAAACAAAATGTGATGTTATTTCTTTTAAAACAAAATAAAGAGCCTATCATTTTTCTTCTGTTCATGTGTTTGCCAATTAATAACTCGATGTACAATAAAGATTGGTCTTAAAGTTACGACGTAATACTTACCCACCACTCATTTTCGTAGTGCCCCCAAATCAACCAGACGTAGTTCAAACCATACAACTTGGCCTTGTAAGCCTAGAAAACAAACACACAAATAAATAAAGTTTGTTTATTATAAGAAAAACATTCATTGGTCCGAGACCAATCAGTGATTGTCGTCACATCTCTACTACGTCTACGGCATAATAGAATGAGGGAGGATAGAGCAGTGATTGGGTAGAACTGTATATATTTATAAAAGTGATAACGAACCAATCAAAGTATTCAAACCATGATCAGAATAATACTTTTTTTTAAAGTAAAAAGTATAAATTGACCTTTAGTAATACCTCTGGTAGGTAGATTTGTCTTCCTTCGTACTGTTTCAGGTCAAGATTGGGCTCTTTCAAAAGATCAAATGATCAATTGATAGGAAAGATATTAAAAAATGAGATCAATGATGTCAGTAGTATATTTGATATTCAGTTATAGAGTTAAAGCCCATCTATACTAGTTTACAGGAGGGATTAGACCACCCTATATTGGTGGTGATGGTGGTTATTTTACCTGACTGCTAAGAAAGCATAAATGCTTGTAAGTAGGCAACCAGACGGCCGACGGCTTTATGTCCTCTCCGAGGGACCTGGTAATGAGGATTAATGCTTTACCAAAGGGCACTATAGCGCACACCGACTTGGTTTTGAACCTGGGTCACCGGATTACGAGACTACTGCTCTACCGACTGAGCTATCAGTCACTGACAGGTAGTTATCTCATTAATTCATGCTCTCAATTAACATAAGAAAAAGAGGATCATGGGGGACCAATGGTCACCGATTATGCATTATTTGCTATATAGAGGGTGCAAGTAGCTATATAATTAGTGCAACGGGGCTTTAAATATATTTAGGTCGGTATAATTTACTAATTTACTGACTGTTCTTGCTATTATAATTTTTACGAGTTATTGTTCGTACAATTATTGTACAAGTTATTGCACGTCGACTGCATACCGAAATCTCCATTTCTCATGTTTATACCAAGAATTGGTATTATATCTTGGTTATGCAGTGTGTAATCCGTTTAAATCATTACATATCAATACAGACTGAGTGGTATTGTCTTCGATGTCAATAATCTCACCTCACAGAATACTTGGATGGCCTCTTTCTGGTAGAAATTACCGATGATGACTCGCACATCTTTCTCCTGAATGAGGGATGCACAAAGAAATATTATTGTTAGTGATTGTTAAAACAACCTCATGTTTAAAGTTTTAAAAAACGTGTAGAGTATGAGAACAACCATTAGGATCAATGCCTTGCATGTGGTCCAAGTTTCAACAAGTACATTTGTTTCTGAATAACAGCGACACAAAAGAGAATGATTGTTTAAATAATATCTTCTTAGTGAATATTTAAGGTTTATGTGAAATGTGAAATGTATCATTATTGCCGGGTAGGAGAAATATATAAGTTTGAACTCCTTGAGGTATGGTGGTAGGCAGAAGAAACCACTTCTCGTATCATTTTGCTGAAGAAGATACAGTCAAGAGTAGAAAGACACTGATCTTCTACAAGTGGCATAGAATGTGCGCGTACCTGGGAAGAGGGCATTTCATATTCCATCTACCCCCCCCCCCCCCCCCCATTTCTCTCTCTCTCTCTCTCTCTCTCTCTCTCTCTCTGTTCTGTCATTGTGGAAGGACACCCCCCCCCCCCCCTCCCTCCCCGTATACTTTACTTCATTAAAGAGATACGCGAAATCATTAGTGGAATGACAATCGCTTTAACATCAATCGATTATTATGAGCCATCATCAGGAAAACAGTCCAAATAATTCGCCATTACCATGATTTCAGTCCAATAATCACAATGGAAATCGATTTCTAAGAAAGTAAAAGTCCTCTAGGGTGTGTTAATTCTCTATTTTTACTTTCCAGAGGTCAAACGCGATTTTAATTTCTTAATTCTGGAATATAACTCTGATGGCCTTAGGATGATCAACTTAAGATCTTTTATTCTACTTCGCTCAACCTTGAACTACTACCCACACAATGACAATTACGACAATTACACCAACTACCTTTGAAGATTGGTTAGAAAAGTAAGAACACTCCCCAAAGGCATTCATCAATATTTCCTCTGGGAGTCGGTTCTTTTCTATCAAGACTTTTAAAAAACTCTTGAAAGACAAATCTTGCTTCTGAATTACCGATTCACCGTTGGCGAATTGGCCATTATTATGATAACGAGGCTATTCTCCTATGCGGGTATATTTTTTTCAGTGATTGCTTTGCGTTATAATGACAAATAAAACATAGACGTATATAGCTTCACATCTTCAATAAAGTCTACATGGAAAACCTTGTACTTATACATAATTAATATATATATATATATATATATAATGAATATTAAACAAAAAAATGCATGGCACAAGTCAGAATGTCCAAATTGGAATATGTAGAATATACAACTCTATTTGAATTAAAAGAACGTAATGAAGCAAACAGTGCGTCCCAGAAAAAACGAAACCGAGAAGTATCGATGTTTTATCATAACTTAATCACAACCATAATTAATGAATGATACATATTTGGAAAGCTTAGAGTCTCCTCTTTCAGTTGATGCTACTCACGTGATGCATATTTCACGCATGAGTGATTAAAAGCAATTTGAAGGAAGGAAACCAAAAAGTAATTTGGCGGGCGGTATCTGAATTTCATAGAAAAATTCATATTTCTAGAAAGTTCATTTTCTGCTCTTTCATATGATACCTCAATCAAGAAAAATGAGCCAGGAATAACAAAGTTCTGTTTGTTTAAAATAGCCCTTACATTTTCATAATTTTAACAAACGAATTCGTTTTCACTTGGTGCCTGCCGTAGCAAAAAGCAGATTTGACAAAAGACTTAACTCCGTTTCGTTGACAATCAGCCATGCATGAAGACTCTCGTCTACGGCTGATTGTCAACGAAACGGAGTTAAGTCTTTTGTTAATTTCGTTTATTGATACGGCAGGCAGCCAGTGAAACCGAATTCGTTTAATAAAATTATGGAAATGCAAGCACTACTTTAAACTAACAGAACTTTGTCATTCCTCGCTCATTTTTCTTGATTGAGGTATCATATGAAAGAGCAGAAAATGAACTTTCTAGAAATGTGAATTTTTCTTCGAAATTCAGATACCGCCCGCCAAATATCTTTTTGGTTTCCTTCCTTCAAATTGCTTTTAATCACCCATGCGTAAAATATGCATTATCTGAGTAGCATCACATGAAAGAGGAGACTCTAAGCTTTCCAAATATGTATCATTCATTAATTATGGTTGTGATTAAGTTATGATAAAACATCGATACTTCTCGGTTTCGTTTTTTCTGGGACGCACTGTATAATTATAGTAGAAGAAAAGAATTTCATCTGATGTCTCTGGCAATTCTTTTCCAGAAGCTACTAGAGTTAACATTATTTTTCTTGTATAAGACTCTCTAATGTGTATTCACATGAAATGAAGGAAAAACCCTACGGGTCTTTCGCTGGATAAAAAGAATTGCGTGAGGAAACCAAAGTGACACCTCTTGATTGAAAATGTTTGGATAATGTCAGTTTCTCTTCTTTTTCTACTACTTCTTCTCTCCCTTCGTTTATATTTTCCTTCTTCTTCTTTTCCTTCTTCTCTTTTTATCCTTTTCTTTATCTCTTTTATATTATTGTTATGATTGTTATAACGACCTAGGCAGAGTTTCATAATGTTGTGGAATGTAGGTAATGGGGAAAATCGATTAAGTAAAAGAAACTTTTTAAAGTGTGAGAAATTGCTACTGAAATTTTCCCCAGATGGGCCAGTTTTCTTGGTGTTTTATGCCGAGAACGCTGTTGGGTTTTTGCAGCTTCAAATCAACTTGATTACATTTTGCAATTATCTAATAGAGCCTCCTTTTTGTCTCAGTAGAATGCCAACCGCAGACACTAGTATTTCTTTATCCCTCTGTCTGTCTCTTTCTCTCTCTCTCTCTCTGTTTCTCTCTCTCTCTTTCTCTCATATTCTCTCTCTCTCTCTCTCTCTCTCTCTCTCTCCCTCTCTATTTCTCTACTTTCCTGTTTATCTTTGGCTTTATCTTTCTTTTTCTCTCTGCCCCCCCTCTCCCTCTCTCTATTTCTCTTTCCCTTACTCTCTCTCTCTCTCTCCCTTTCTCTCTCTACTCCTTTCTCTCTCCCTCCTCCCCCTCCCCTCTCTCTCTCTCTCTCTCTCTTTCTGGCTCTGGCTCTCACTGTCTATCACTCTCATTTGCGTGTTTAAATAAAACAAGAGCGAAACAAAAAATCTTCCTGTGAGATTGAAACGTCTGATCGAGGTTAGTTATGGCCACTTTAGGGAATTCTAGGGAGTGAAAAATAAAATCATTAAAAATGTATGAGAAGACAGAAATGGAATATTGTGCGACTCGTCTCATATTTGATTATAGGTCAGGGACTATGCAGCCTGTGCGAGGTGTAGACGACGTGGTTATCGCCTTTCATTTTGATAAAATTAATTTGATGAAATAATGGATGCCTTTTTACTTTTTGTTCCGATTTTTTTTCTGAAAGCAACCGCCGCTTCCAAGGACAAATGAAGGATTGAAGCTGCCTCCGTTCCTCAAAATATCAAAGAACCAAACTGCCGTTGGACAAGCATTAAAGAGAAGGTTGAGTTCTGGGAAGAGGCGACAATTATTTGCGGGCGTTATCATTGTAGTATGCAAGTGTGGAAGAACACCAGATAAAAATGTTCCCTGAACAGCATGGCTCTCCAAATGCCTTGATATTCTATTATGGTATGCAACATCCTAAAAATCGGGACGGATTTTTATGCCACATGTTCGTGTAGTCCCATATACATCTTTCTGTGTACAGTGCTTGTTACTTTAAGACTGGGCCAAATTGCTTATTATGTTGATGACTCCAGAACCTTGCAGTACACACCAATACTCATATGCTACATAATCAGCTTTTTTTTTATCGATTCCACACCGTTTTTTTCACAATCCAATCGGAGGCCAGAGCTCAACCTCATGGCTTGTTCATAATATATATATATTTGTCTTTATTTAATATCTGTTATAAGGTAAATGAACTGGAAGTGTATTACTCCTACTATAATAAAAAAAAAAATATTAAAAATCGCTGCTGTTTATCGCTTCATACCTCAACGCGGCTTTAGGGTGTATTATTCATCAAATCATTTTCATGACAGGGTAAAGAATAACACGCCCAGTTATAAGCTGCTGACTATGATCACTATCACACAGCGCATGTCTTGTGGGAAACTTTTTACTTCTTTACCGCAAGGAGGAGAAAAAAAAGTGAAAGTTTGTTACACCAACACAAAACAGTTTTAACAAGCCTTTGGATTTGGGACTTTCGCGCGTAGAATAAATGAATAAAAGTTTCCCCGGTTATGGCTCCCTACGCACCATTTTTATTTACCTTCTTGAAATGTATTTCCAATGTAAATTCACCGTCGATTCTTTTCCTATTACACGCGATTTATCCAAATCTATCCAAGTTTATCCCCTCCTCCTGCTTTGCATTTCTCCAAGCTTGTTGACAAATCCTGATATTACTCCCACGCTTTTCGAGGGTAGCTTATTGCATCTTTATTTTTCTCTGCTGAGTGGGAATAACTTTTACTTTAAATGCATAAAATGATAGGGCGGGTACGATTTTGCCAGAACGATTGTGATTTGTTGATAATGATGTTGTTGTTGCTGTTTTCATCTCTTTGCGCATGTTTTTGCTAATTAGATTGCCCCTTTCCTTTTGTCGCTGTTGAAAATACGTCCAGAAACAAAAGTTATCAAATGAGCTCAAAATAAGAAAAATCGCCTACATGATTTTAGACGTGATGACTTTACTATAAAATTAAAAAATAGGCAATTAAACATTCAAGAGGTCTAATGGATGATGTTTTTTAATGATGTATGCATAAATATTTTGAACTTTAATTGTGTTCTTCTGGTTGCACTTCAGGTATCATTTGAATTCTAAGATCTCAAGAAGTTATGAATCAGAAATTGTATTCTTGTTCTAGTATTTGAAGGGTCTGATGTGATCACGACTGAATTCGAGAAGGAGTCAAGGAAGATTAAAGTGACTCAGTATACATTGTTGAAGGTTGATGAAAAAATTGCTTAATTTTTGTACAAAATGTTACTTACTTTATTTTTTCTAATGTACGTTGTTGGTCATAAAGGTGGAATAATGATTTTTACCCCAATGATTTTGACAATGATTTATTCCTAATAGATCTAGATAATAGTATACATTCTCAGATTTTATTGAATGACAATTGAGAAGTGTTTGTTTGCGTGACTGCTAAAGCATGTGTGTGCTACTATGCTAATCAACTAGGGGACCTACGTCCTTAAGTCATAACTGACAGTATAAGGGATGCATCAGAAAGGGGCACTAATATAGCACATCGACACGGTTTTGATCCTCGGGGCTCACAGTAACGAGGCCATTGCTTAGCCAATGAATCATGACTGTACGCAGCGGGCGCTAGGGTATGTCGACGCCTTCACAAAACAAATAAACAAAGAAAATGCCATGAATTATCAATAATTCATTGCATTTTCCCCCAGTCCCCAAAAGGAAAAATTCCTGTGTAGGGCCATGCATTATGGTTCAAGGCATGCCCACATAGAGATTTTGTTTATGTTGGGGGTCGGGGCAAAATGCAATGTTTTATTGAAAATGTATCCTGAATTCTGCCTCCCAATCCATGTCATTTCGTGCGCAAAGAATGATCAATTAAACAAAAAAGAAAATCTTATTCAAGGAGTGTTTCAGGCTAGAAAATGAAGGTTTACGTGTATTCATCCGCATCCCCTGTTGTGATGATGTTTTTGTTTGTTATATTTCAGACGGTACACCTCCCATTTACACCTACACATCTCCACAATGTGGAGGGGGAATTTGTCGATCGTGGGAAATATGAAATCCCCCATAAATCCCCCCCCCCCTCCCCCTTCCTCCTGGAGCCACAACTAAGTACGTTCTGGCAGAGACCAGGGAGTGTTTCACAAATATCCTAAGTCAAACTTAACTCTAAGTTGGACTTAAAAATTATGGAGAGCCATTTGTAGCCTTAAAGTAGACACACGAAGAATCAAAAGTGTTTTGAATTGATGCAAAACTCAAATCATTGCGAAGGAGAAGCCTTACTGATCAAATACAACAACTCTCCTCTTCAAAATATGTTTCAGCCCCGCAGTAATCTACTCTCAAAAATGTTAGTTTTGAGATCCAGATTTTCTGCCTTCAGCGGTCCTTTGTAGAGCGTCAATATTTGTGACGTCACACACGGGACACGGCTGGCTAGCTGCAGACTAATACACGCGCGACTCCGGTATCAGGCCGGTACCGAGCTGTTTGTCCAGGGTGTGACGTCACTATTCAGAGCTCGCTACGCTCGTGTGTTTGGCTTACGTTCGCGGGCGCTTGGGGGTCTAAGAAGGGTCTTGAAAAATTGCATTTTACGCCTTTCCATGATATCTATATGATTTCTCAGCAAATTATTCGTGTTTTTCAAGAGAAAATCTTTCCATCCATATGTAATTTGTTCTAATTATCAGTTGTTAGTAAATTTTCTTTGTGTAGCTCCTTTAAAATTAAATATAGTAAAAAGCGAAATTTCAAGTATTTTAGACTTTTTAGAAATTCCATATCAAGAACATGAAATCTCCTTGGTAATAGTAAATATGAATGATTTGAATCAATATTTTATTTTAAAAAACAAACATTTTCAAAGATGCTAGCGGCTTCCATAATTGTTAAGTCCAACTTAGAGATAACTTCAACATGGGATCTTTGTGAAACACCCCCTGGTATTATATAACCTCAAGCTAAATTTAGCCATCTCCAAGCAGCGCGTGCCTGTCCTTCCAAATCTATAATAAATGGGAACTATGCTCGCATTATCGGGTAAAATTGTGAAACAGTAGACAGGCATAGGGAGATAGATTGCGGTCAAATTTGTGAATGAGTACAAAGAAAGCCGATGAATGCATTGAAAGCTGGACTGAACCAAAAAAGTGTGTAATATTTCCTCCTTTGTTCGATACCTATACATCGGGAAACATTGCTGTAAACATCCCTTGTGTGATATTACCGTGTTATTGCTTCATCAATTTTCTATTTTTACTCTGTTCTACTTTATAATTTTTTTTTTTAGTAAAGGCAGTTTATATTTGAGGCACATGAGTAATTTTGGTAAGGCCCAAAATAAGTTCGCAGATTAAATGTTATTTCAGATGTTAGATATCAAACGAATAACAATCCAAAGTTCTGTCACTTCTGCAACTTATAAAATGTCAATAGTTGATTTCTTCTTTTCATTATTTTTTGTTTGTGTGTGCGTGTGGGGAGGGGTGATATCCAACAGGGAGGAGGGGTGATTATTCCCCCCCCCCTTCCCCGCCCTCCTTCAACATTCTGGCACTAATTTCAATTCCAAGGGTAGATCCGGAATTTTGATACCCTAAAGCGGCACGATTCTGGAAAAATACAAATTAAGTGGGCATTTTGTCGGTGTTTCAGTACTTAGAGCATGTAGATTATGCAAACGGATAATCAAAAGGGGGCACAGGCTGTTTGTGCCCACCCCCACCCCCTGCCATCTACCACTGCTTGATCCTACGATGAGAAACACAATATCGGCATTCTCTTGAGTTGGGAAGATTAGGTCATGTAAAACCCATCAACTTTAACTTTGAGCCCCTGTCTCTTTCTCAGACGAGATTAAAGACTCGAGTCCACCCAACACTCGTCTTGATCATCTCTAAACCCCTGTCATACACCATAGCAGGGCATCTCTCTCTCTCTCGCTCTCTCTTTCTCTCTCTCTCTCTCTCTTCTTCTTCTTCTTCTTCTTCTTCTTCTTCTTCTCTTGTTCTTTCTCTCTCTCTCCCTCTCTCTCTCTCTCTTCTTATTCCTCCTCTTACTATATATTTCTCTCTCTTTCTCTCTCTCTCTCACTCTTTCTCTTTTTTCTTCTTCTTTTCTCTCTTTTCTTTCTCTCTCATTCTTTCTCTCTCACTCTCTTCTTCTTCCTCCTCTCTCTCTCTTTCTCTTTCTATCTCTCTCTCTCTCTCTTTCTTCCTCTCTCTTCTTCTTCCTCCTCTCTCACTCTCTCTCTCTCTCTCACACACACACACACACACACGCTATCCACCACAACGCCTTTCAAGGCTACCTTACCTTGAGGTACTTGAGTGATTGTGCGATATTTTGCGACATCGTTTCCATGTTCTTGTCGACGTTGAAAGCCTCTTTGACCATGACATGAATGTTGGCTGCGTCAAGTTTGGTTATCAAATCGTTCACCACCTGTTTGAAATTTCAAAGAAAAGATTAATCTCAATTAAAAATTGATATCTTTACTATTGAAGTTGAAGAAAAATGTCAGGATAATACACTGTAAAAAAATAATAGTCGAAATAACTCAATAAAATTGAGGAAAAGAATTGCCTTATTTTTATTAAGTAAATATTACCTACGGCATCTTAAGTAGAATTTACTTATTTTGCTGAATAAATTTTTACTCAGTTAAATCGAGTTACATTAACGTAAATAATTTAAGTATTGTAATCATTTTAGATAATTAAAAAAAAGCTATGATAGGATTACATATTGCACGATTTGCTACCCATCTAATCTAACAAGTAACATCCATTAATCATTCACTACTTCTATTTAAGATTAATCACTAATCACTAACACTACTTCTATTTAAGATTTACATACGCTTCAATTCGACACATATTGAAAGGCTCCAAATTTTATATATACTTGATCGTAGCATCTTAAAAGGAAAATTGGTTGACAATTTCCTGAAATATCAAGTTTTGATTTATTTTGAACTGGGTAACAATTAAAAATTGTCTTGTCTTTGCCTAGCCATGTTAAATGAATTATTAAATGTTTTAAAGTCCTTAAATTTTCATTCAACCACAAAAAAGAATTGTTTTATTTAAAAAAGAGTTTAATTTGGTCTTAATGAATATTCATAAATTATGTAAATATTTCTATTACGCACTGCATCGGTCCTTACTTTAAAAAGATAAGAATAATCAACATAAATTGTTTGAGTAATACGTATAATTTCTGATTTTGAGTTAAAATTACTAAATTAATACAAGCTGAAATTACTTAAAGTTTTTATGTATTTGATTTTACTTAAATATTCCACGTATGTTCTACTAAATTGAAAGTTTGAGTTAGCAAGACTTAAATTTAGTGCGTAAGTGGCAAAACTAATGTTTTCAAGTAAATTCTACATGGAAAAAATACGTAAAAATTACCAATGAACAAATTATTTTTTACAGTGTACGTTCATGAATTACATCTCCTGTAAATGGAGATGTACAAAGTGCAATGCCCTTCTTGTAAACCTCGTAAAGCTATAGTTGGAGACACAAAATATGCGAATTTACGACAATTTTCACCTGCATGGAATCACACTCAATCGGCACTTACGACACATTTGCGTATATCACACAAACTTCTGGAAAAAAATTGGGCCAAGGAGTTTGCATAAATGTCGTGCGACTCTTGTCGTGTATTTTTTTAATCGCAATTTAGTCACAAGTGGCTTATTCATGTCGCAATCAAATGGCGAATGTGCCGCGTCCCAGGGGTCCTAGGGCAGTTCGCGCGTGTATCGTATGAGTCTCATTTTGTCTCCAATCAATCGCAATTTAGTTTCATAGGTCACCAACCATTATTTCTCGCACTGTCCGACTCACGGAAACTGAATTGAGATGGGTTCGAGACAGGATAAAGACACCCACGACAATTCTGCGACTATTTTGAGAGAAAATGTTGTCGCATACATTTTTCGAACGTGTTCAAATCTCCAGCAACACGAGAGCAAGGGCCTGCGACTCACGCGTTGGAGTTGAGAACCCCCGCCAACGTTTTGAAACATTTTGGAAGCTCCCTCGCAATTGCCGTTTGCGATTTGCCGCCAACAGTCGCAGCCCAGTGAGATAGGGGCTTAAACTTCAAGTTACAACTTAAGATTTTGTCCTAGACGTGTAAGTGGATTTTTTGTCATCAATTGTGAGGAAAGCCCCTGTAAGTTTCAAGGAATAGGATCAAACTTTACTGAAAGAAAATTAGTATTAATTCATTAATACCCTCACAACTTGCTTAAGTGAAGGAGCTTTTTTTTTTTTTTTTTATTTGATCGTAAAGTTATTGCTTCGAACTTAGCAAACATTTGTACTGGAGACTGTCGTATAAATTTCAAAAGTAACTCATTCTCCTTATTCAATGTAATTCAAAGCACGAGAAGGTAAACTGTTATTTTTCTTGTCCCGACCACAGCAACACGCGGAAGATGTGCGGTATTGGCGGTAACGAATCTCTTTAAAAGGGAAGTCTCCCCTGATATTAATTTGGTTTTGATAAAAGCAGACGAGAGAGAGAAACAAAAGTGTTGTTTGAGCAAAATCCGATTCGAAAAAGGAAAGTTATGAATTGTTGAAGTAGTCATAAGTGAAACACAAGTTGACACATTGTGACGTATCATGCGACTTTCTCTCAAATTTGCTTTGTACATATTTACAAAGATGATTTAACCGATTTCTTTTTTTTTAGTTAGAAGTGTCGATCAGAGGGTCTAGTCACCCCTTCATAATCTTGGAGTCAACAATGTTCAGTATATCTTGTAAAGCGCAAGCTTTCAACTAGTGCCTGTTTCGACACCCCCCCCCCCCCCTCTCCCATCGAGAATATGAAACGCCCCTGTGCAGAGTGAACTATTGGATCTCTTACACTTGAGAGGAAAGTGGTTCATCAGAATATGATATTCTCTGTTTTATTGGTTTCTATGTGTGTATGCATTGTCATGAAAGAGGACATTTCATGTTCTAATGCTAATGCATGTCCCCCGCCCCCCCCCCCCCCCTCCTCTCCCTCCCATCATGAATATGAAACGCCCCATCTCCATAGAGAAATATTGAATCTTTTATACTTGAGAGAAAAGTGGTTCAACAGAATATGATATTCTCTCTTTCATTGGTTCATATTTTTCGTATGCATTGTCATGAAAGGTCCTTCTATTTGCTAAGCTTTTATGATTTACGGTACAAGTGCATTCGATTCGGCCATGACCTTTGTCATATTTCTGTTCTTAAGAGAACTAGACCACTCACTACATTGCGTGACATGAATAACCATGCATGAGACCAAGCCCCTCTTTTTTTTTTATTAAAACAAAATCTATGGGGAAATTAATTTATGGAATGTCTACAAACACTCCGGCTGCCACTTAACCTTATCGTAGGACGGGTGAAAAAGAAGGAAAAGGAAAGAAATAATTTGAATGGTCTCCAGTTCTCTACGTACCCTGAATTGTAAAAGGGAAATGCTGGCACGTTTTAAATTACAAAGCGCTGTGATACACATGTATGTCTGTAAGAGCGCTATATAAATGCCAATATTATTATTATTATTAATGCAGTGATTGGGTTTCAGTAAAAGCGAATGAAGACACATAAATCATTTCACTATAGATGGATTATCACGGGGAGAGTTCTTCGAAAGACTAATGGGCATTAGCTTTCTTCCCAGTTTTCATATGCTTATATTTTATTTTTAAGAGACATTCCCTTAAAATAGGCCTGGGAAAATGAGCTGAATTTGAGAACGTTTGGATAACACAAACTTCAATAATGTACTCGATTAAAGAAAAAATCCTAAAAATCTTGCACATAATCATGCCATACAAGTAGCTTAAGTAGGTTCATTGAAACCCAATAACATTAAACTAATAAACGCCATTGGATTTGATATATCGTATTTTTTATTTATTTATTTATTTATTTCTGATCTTTTGACAGGGTAGCCCATTCACCAGCAAGTAGTGGTCTTCCATGGGGCCCTGAATGAACATATTTACATCGTTTATAACATTTATACAGAACAGTTACAAAAATAATACTCGTTTGCAAAATTAACATATATCATTAACCTAGTAAGCAGTAATGTCAATAGGAAAATATTAATTAAGTCGCAATTATGTGAATAAGACATGTAAATATTACAGAACATGCACGTAGTGTATGTACGGCTGAGCCATTCACAAATTACAACTTTGTTTAAACAATCTCTTAAATGAATTGACAGAGGAAGCCGTTCTCAACGAATTATCTAGCTTATTCCATTCAAATATGGAAGAAACAATTGGGCTACACTTATAACAATCAGTGTGAAATCTAGGCACACGTAAACATCCACTGTCTATTTGCCTTGTATGATGCTCATGTACATCATTAGGATTGATTAAGCCTACCTGAAGGTAAGAGGGTGCTAAGTTATGAACGCATTTATATATCATCATAACGCGACTTAACTCAAACCGCTTGTCTAGTGTCATCCATTTAAGACTTGTGAACAAATCAGCCGACGGTGTGTCAGATGTCTTGTTCAATGTTATTCTTGCGGCCCTCTATTTCAAAAATTGCGGAAAAATGCACAAATAGAAAATGAACGTATGATTCATAATTAACTCATAAAGTATAAAAAAAAAAAAAAAAACGGCTGTAAAACTTGTAAATGGGAGGGATGGCTTTAATTGTATACCCTATAGGCTAACTACGTAGCCTAGTTGATGTTTTTTCTAATATTTACCTGTGTTTAGATTTTCCCTTGAACTCCAAATACATCTTTATGCTTCTTAGAACGTTTGATTTGTTTTCTTAATGTCCTAATATAGAGATCATGTAAATGAAGTCAGATGCTATACATGGAAGTTTTTTTCGAGGGGTTTTGTTTCTTGGTCATCAGAAGTCACAATAAAATTACACCCCTCGGAATAATCCATGAGACAAGAACATTTCAAATTTCGTGTGAAGATCTTGATCTTTCCAAGTCATAAGCCGTGTTCACACGATGGTAATTTTGGTCGGTGTAAAGGTCGTGATTAGAGCTAGTCGGCGTAAATATGGTAAGGTCGGCGTAGCGACCGTCTGAACGACAGTCGTGTCAGCTACGCCGATCTTTACGCCTATACTGAGTTGAGGTCGACTAGTGCGGGCGCTACCACTTCTGGAAGGTACGCTGAGTAAGACTGGGTCGGTGGAAGGTCGTGTCAACTTAATCGTGGCAAGTTGATCCGAGTTAGAGCGTACGGACAACTAATGGTGTAAGTCAAATATTTATGGAGTATTTATTGCTGCAGGGAAAAACTTACGCCGACTAGGAAACCCCATGAACATGGTTATTGAGAGGATTCTTTCTACTCCAAAAGGAGACAAAGGAGTGGTAACGTGAAGCACATAATGGTTGGCTCCGATTCATTCATGAATAAACCATTGATGTCGGCGGAGCCTTGGTTTCTTATTTCTGCTTCATGTTATTGCATTCTACATCATGTTCACTCAGGAAGTATTGAATTCCAGACTTATTCTACCTGAAGGTCGATAGAATCGCATTGATTAATTTTCGAGCGGCGACTACACTTCAGCTACGAAATCTGTTTTTTGTTTGCCCAAGTCTCCTTTTGCAGATTCCCCCTTTTTCGATTCTTTTCTTTCCCCGGTAGATCTATTAAGACCAACCGGTATCGGTTCCACGCAAATCAAATGTCTGCTACGTTTCTTATCCCTTTCTCAGTGATCAATCTAATTTAATTTTCTGAAGGTTACCTTACCCATAGTATTGAAATGTTAGCGGAGATATGGTAATGTATTCTCGACAGTTTCCACCTAAATGCGGAGAAAGCAGTACGATTTTACCCTCAGATCAATAACTGCTCTAAGCGTCGGAATTCCGGTTATTGGCCTGATCTTCTTTTTTTCTTCTTTTTTTAACGAAAACGTTAAAGATCAAGCAACTTTGTGTTAATGATGAAGCCACGGTAGCTACTGTACGATCCTTGGAAATGGGGTATGGATGAGGAGGATGTGTGCATGCGCGTGGGTTTGGTACAAACGAGCTTACTGCATCTATTTTCATTTTCTGTCGATAACGAGGTTTTTCCTCGTTAGGGCGGATTTAAAAGGGGCACAACCGTCCCGTGCCTCTGTATCAAGAACACACAAACCCAAATGTATCATTGAATCCCCATTAAATGTGAGACCCTAAAAGGTCCCTGAAAATTGTGTAAACTTCTTTGTTTGTTTGAGATTTCTTGTTTTCATTTGTGTCCTTGTTTTCCTTTCCTGTTTCCATTTAGTATGAGCATTTCTCCAGATACGGACCCCTAAGAATGTGATAAACCCTATAGCTCAAATTCCCCCTCCCTCCCAAAGTCCTTCATCCGCCTCTACTCGTCTTATCGATTCACTCCACATGCGGACTTCTCTTTCAAAAGTTCAAATTTGAAACCTTAGACATGACGACTTTCTGTAGGGACACTACAGACATGACGAGATTCTATTGGGACACCGCTCCGCCACACTGGACACCGTTGGGGGGTCTTAACTATCATTCAAATCGCCTAGTCACGCACTCGCCCTCATTTCGAACTCGTCTGACACAGTTTCTATTTAGAAGAAAAAGAAATCGTTTTAGATAAACAATATATCCCAACAATTACGGCCAAACACTATATTGAAACAGATTTAAAGGACAACACTATTGTGTTTGAATATCAATTATCTGTAATTTCATTATTAGCGTCCATATGGCCAATATTTCGATGACTCAGTCTATGTCCGCTTTGAATTACCGAGATTTCTTGTACAAAAAAAAGACAACTAGAAAAATTCGAATGTAAGTACCATTAGTCCCGTTCGCGTGATGTTTGTTAAAGAGCATGGAATTTTTCGTGACCTTGGAATTGTAAGTTTCACGACATCAGCATCTCATGCGATGAGATGAACAATTTTGAGTTTGAATTAAACTGCCTTTATCTTTGACACTTTTTTTTGGGGGGGGAGATATTCCTTTTAATCCAAAGACAAAGGATTGTAACGAAAGCTGCCTTAGGGGATCAATTGCACCGAGAGACAACTTTTGAATATATATGCAGTTGGCTATCTAAATTTCTAAATAGATTGGGAAGGTACGTTCTGGGTGGAGGGGGGATAAGCCCTCTTTGGGGGGGGGGGGAGGCACGCCTTTTGTTTTTTTAAAAGACGGGGGATTCTAAGCTCCGTAAGCGGATCAATTGCACCTACAGACAACATTTGAAATATTATGCAGTTAGGCTATCTAAACAGATGGGGATAAGGACACGATTATGCTCGCTTTAACCTTTTTATCGGTTAAATTATTCGAAACCTAAACCCGTTGAGCGTTTCCCATCCTGATCGAATCCCAGTCAGACCTTCGCATGACGCGGAAATGAATTCGTCCCTCCCAAATCTCCATTCACTGCAGGGACATTCGATCCGAAATAATCACACCAAGCCAGGGTCACCAACCCCACCGGTAATCACATACTAAATCGGCAAACATGTTTGAGAGAAACGTCTGCATGGCAATCTTCATCTCTGTAGCTCGACGTTCTACCACGCAATAGGAATACGCCAAATACAGACGGACTTTTCAATATAGTCCACGTTAATTCCACCACGCCCACAAATATGAGGACATAAATCTGCACTAGACAAATAATCTGACTTTACGTCATTTCTTTAAAAGGGCAATGATATGTGTAGACGAAAAACGTGCTTATCTGTTTATATTTTTTGCATTTTATCACAATTTAAAACATTCCCAAGAGTTGGTCACACTTCCTTTTCTTTATTCGCTTTTCATTTAAAAAAACATGCAAAACATTATATACAAAGCATTTTAAGGTAAAATACAAGGTACATTGAATGAATTCATATGAAATAAGAAGAAAAAATGGGCCATCATTAAAGGGAACCAAAACCTTCATACTAAGTTACTTTTATTGTAAAGTTTAAGATATTTGAATAAAATCAGTGAAAATTTGAACAAAATCGGGCAAGGAATAAGGAAGTTAGAGCTTTTTGAAATGACGAGTCATTAGAGGGCGATATTTAATTTGATGACATTATCTGTGGACAACTCTCCATGCCTTTTGTACATCAAATTTCATGTTTTTCTTTCTTTCTTGTGATTGAGATAATCTACTCCCCTGAAAGCAAGCTATAGAATGCAAAATGATATTCTACTTCACATATTATGAAGTCGGATCAAGAACACAAATAAATACGAAGAAAACGAAAGAATTGTGAAATTTGATGTACAAAAGGCATGGAGAGTTGTCCACAGATGATGTCATCAAATTAAATATCGCCCTCTAGTGACTAGGCATTTCAAAAAGCTCTAACTTCCTTATTCCTTGCCCGATTTTGTTCAAATTTTCACTGATTTTATTTAAATGTCTTAAACTTTACAATAAAAGTAACTTAGTATGAAGGTTTTTGTTCCCTTTAAAACCTACTGAGGCTTGACAGGTGGACGTTCCCAAGAATTATCAAGTTATGAGATTAATATTACGACGGAGAACAACAAATTAGGTAAAACAAATGTGTTAGTGGTATTGGATTTCAAAATTTCTGGTTTTCTCTTTTCTTTATTTCTCTCACCCAAGTCTCTTTATCCCCGCCCCTCTTTCTCTCCCTCTTTCTTTAATTCTCTTTCTCGCTCCCTCTGTCAGATCATTTTACATGCATAAAGACATACATGTAGCAATGAATGCGCAAACAAAATACTCCGACCGAAGAATTTGGTAGAATTGTTTTCTTGAGGTAAATAGAAAAACAGAATACTTACAGCAATATTATCGAGGCTGTTAACCCCTAAAATACCGACGTTTTTCCACTCCCACTTAATGCACATCTTTATCCGCGGATCATTGTAGCTGTTGGTTGATGGGATAGTCCGGAAGAGATACCGGTTACCCGTCAAAGATGGGGCGTGCGATCCGTAAGTGATCTGGATAAAAGAAATTCAGTAAGAAATAAATACAAGGCGATTAATAACGAAAGGCTTATTCACAATTCAGTAATTTCTTTTCTTTTCTTCCTAGGGATTTGTGTTTTCTCTTCTTTTTCATTTGTATTATCTCTAATCGATGGTCTTGTTAATTCGCATTTCATTCACCGCGTAAGACCGGTTTCGCCTCCTCCCCCCCCCCCCCCCCCCTCTTTTTTATCATTCCAGCGCCCCCTCGATGGCAGCCCCTCTGCTACGAGGGTATTTAGTCATTTCTTGTGTTTTATTGTAATATATACCCGTTAGGGAAGGGTGAGCATGTATGCGTATGTTCGATAAATAATTGTCGATTGCGTGCTTATCTAGAGAAGATGTGTATTCATTTTACTTCCTACATCACCAAACTTGTACCATGTCTCTCTCGGTAATATTTTACTTCATTTAGAAAAGAAAGAGGGAATTGTCTGTCAGAATGCTGAACGTTATTCGGGATGACAAAAAGATACAGACAATGTTTTTTCTTTTCATTTAAAGGTAATACAAAGTTTTGGTATGGGGTCATGAATTTGGGTCAAATTAACATATTGGAAGCATTATGCTATCCTAAATTATTTAGTGATCGTTGTCGCGGTTGAAATTGAGTCTAAAGTTATGAAATTGCAACTAATAAACTATTAATGTTGTATAACTCCCTCTCAAGGTCAAGATATTAATTTCGCTATAAAACAACGTTTCTTGACTAAAATCGCCCGGTTGGCTATTTCCGTTTGGACATTATTTAACAGCCGCTCGTTCTCTTTTTTTTGTTCCCTAGTATTTGAGATATATGTTTTCATCATCATGGATATGTTATCATAATTTATCTCAAATAAGGAATGATGCCGGCATACAAGCAAATGGCGGGAAAACATTGACAGATAGAGAGAGAGAGAGAGAGAGAGAGAGGGAGATAGAAAGTTGGACGTAGTCTGTACTGTATTTATTATTATGCTAGATGTCTATCTGATCAGCCCCCCCCCCCCCCCGTTCCGAATGTTTCTTTAGTTCTTTAAAAAAAAATCTTTTCGCTAAAGTATAATGTCCGACCAAGGAGTTTTCCATCGTCCGACGTATATTAGTTCTGTCAAAAAAGATTGCTTCATATTGATTGTATGCAAAAGAGATGTTTTTATATCCAAACTCTTACTTGTTTAATTATTGTACAGTAATATTCTTCTCATTTCGATATCAGCCATTAGTTCCGTTTTTTCTTATCATTTTAAAAATATTGTATAATAATTTTTCTCAAAATCGGAAGGAACAATTTGGGTATAAAATAAAATAGCGGAACAGAAAGCAGTACCAGAAGAAAGACGGAAACTGGCGTTGAGAGAGCGAGCGATCAAGAGAGAGAGAATCAAACATTTCCCCTATCATCTTTTTGTCTGTGACATTTTATTTAATCACATCCTCTTGTTTATTCCTTTATATTTCCATGATTGTAATATATTTGCATCAATATTTTAGATAGGGTAAAATCTGGCTATGCGTTATGATTAACAATTCTTATTTATATGTCGAAACGTGATTTAGGAAATCGCAGAACAGAAAACAGTATGAAAGAGATGAAGTATAATGAACGGTTTTTAGAGAGTGAGAGAGAGAGAGACAGAGAGACAGAGAGACAGACAAGACAGAGAGAAAGAGGGAGAGAGAGAAAGTTGGGCGCATCGTTATATAATCTGTACTGTATTTATTAGTATGCTATTTTGGCTCTCCTTTCACCCCCCCCCCCCCCGTTCTGGTTTCTTCTTGAGTTTCATTTGATCATGTTTATATATTTTCGCTACAGTAGAATGTCCGACGTAAATTATAACAGTCAACTTTGGCTGATGAACTATTTCAATTCAATTTGATGCAACAGAAACTTACATTGAAATATTTTACTTTTTATAAACTGTGTATTTTCTCATAAAATCGAGTATCAAAATAAAAGGAGATAAATAAAAAGAATAGAAAGAAGAAGAAAACGAAAAAGAAGGAGGAGGAATAAGAGTGAGAAGGAAAAAAAAGTTACGGAGGAGAAAGAAGAAGAACAAAATAAGGAGGTAGAAGAGGAAGAAAAGATAACGAAGAAAAAAAACCTACCTACGGAAGAGCTGAAAGAACTTTAGGGGTTGGAGCACGGCAGATTGCCAAATTATCTGCGCATGCGCTAAGTTCCTGCTCGTCGAAGCGACTGACCAGGCTTTAGGTCGCTTCAACGCACACGCATTGTGCCGCGCGCTGAATAGTCGCACGCTACGGCAGCGAAGGAGTCGGGTTTTCGATTTTTAATCTCGTTTGTGGGGTGGCTATTAGGCTGAATAATTTCGGAAGGAACGGGTTAACACAACTACATATTCTGAGATTTTCATGGTCGCAGCTACAATTGTATGGCCGTAAGCGCTATTTGAAATTTATCAAAATTTACCGGGAGCACCGGTAAATTTTTATATTCAATTTTACTCGAAAGCAGAAGTGTTTTAGGGGCTAACATTTCTAGTGCTTATAATACATCCACAGGGGCATCCAAATATATTAAGATTGTAAAGAATCACAATCTAACCAATTTTCTAAATTTCCCAAAACTTTGTATTACCTTTAAGACGAATATGTTATGGTTAATATTTGTTTGTTTAATATATTTTTGATTTACGAATTTACATCTTTTTTTATTTAAAATATAAAGAAAAAAACGCAAACTTATGTCATGGTTAATGTTTATAATTTTCTTGGATATCTTCTTGATTTACTAATAAATATATATCTTTGTAATTAAAAATATGAAGGAAAACAAATTGCAAACTACCTTCTAGAACGGTAGAAAATATTTTCAGCAATATAGTAGTGAGCCCTCTATTGGTGAAAGTTTGAAGTCTTAAAAAACAAGAAACTAATGTGCTCAGAGGGGTGCCATGTTACTAGCATTAACTAGATTTGCAATTAGATGACAAAATTGAGCTGTGTTAAAGGTACTATGTGCCATTTGCAGGCCAAACAAAAATGAAAAAGTTAAATTCCAACGGCATTTGAAAGACAATACTAATTTAGAATTTCCCTAAAAAAAGGGGGGGGGGCTTGAAAGTTTCTTTAATTTGGGAAATAACGACTTTTAGTTGTCTAATCGACTTAAGAGCTATAGAGCCATTAAGTAATAGTCTGATTTGTTCAGACCATTGTACCGATAGTCGTACGTTTTATGCTGCGCAAAAAGTCAATCAGTTTAATTTTGGCCATTACAAGGAGTGGGTTATTGATGCTCATTTACCCTTTACAGCTTATTTTATGTATGTTATTTAATACCAAACATGAAAAAAAGCCAGCCAGTCACTCAATAGTGTCTGACAGTGAAGTCTAGCAAGTAAACGGGTTTCCTTGCATAATTTGAATATATTAGGACACTGCTAACGTTTAAATTTCACAGATAGGACTTACATGACATATACATAATTCCTGTTAAGTTCTACAGAATTTGATGTTGGCTGCAAAAGGGACATAGTATCTTTAATAAGTATTCTAGGAACCAGAGTAAGTCATACTTGTTATCCGCATATTTGTTTAAATCTTACTTTTTCATTTTCATTAATTTTTTCGCTATTTTTCGCATCAACGTTTCGAACAAAGCCCGGCCTCAAGACAATATGATCATGTCAATGCATGATCACGATGATCATGATGTTTAAGGAATATCATATGCAGACATCTCACAGCAAATTAGGATGTGCCCTTCTCAAATATTCTAAAGATATAATGAAAAGTAATTATCTACTCATCCAAATGAAATTGGAAATGAATACATTTTGATGTTGTGCTTTCACAGGATTACCTTTTCATTACTTTAAGAAAAAGAGGGGAAAACATTTTTCAACAGGGTGCAGTAGCACGGAATGGGTAAATCCTTTGGCATTGGAATACTTTGAGGGCATCGGGCTTTCCCTCTCTCCTTTCCTTTCTATTTTTCTAGTTTTCCCTTGTTTTTTAAGGGAAAGTCCACCCTGATGTAAAGTTGGTTATCATAGAAATAGACAAATTTGAGAGGAACAGGTTTGAGAAAGTTTGAGCAAATTCCGATTAAAAGTAAAGAAAGTTATGAATTTTTGAATTTGCGATCAGTCAAACACTAATTGATAACTCTGTGACGTATCATACGACTACGAGGTTCCCTCCCAATATATTCGTATATTCTTAAAAGTGTAAATTTTATTGCAGTAACGAAATAATGTGTGAAACATTTATGACAATTTTTAAAAATAAATATAGCATTCAGCTTACACGTGATTACGCACATGATTAAATCTGGTCTTGAAAAGGATATTTGTTTAAATACTGTAGTATGGCAAAGTCAGCAGAGTGATTTTGAATCTGCTATAAGATGAATAAGGCGTACATAATTAAACCAAGAAAAAGAAATCGGGGGAAATGTTAGCATTTCTATAGAAAAAAGTTATAATCATCTTTAACACATTTCCTCGATCTTCTTCAAAAAGCCTATTTTTTAATTTTTTTTCAACAGTCATTTCACACAATATTTCATAATGAAGAGGAAAGAAAAATGAAGGATAGAAGAAAAGAAGGAAAATCATTGTTAGAAGAATCCCTGCTTCATTAAATCACAAGAAAAGCAGATACGGAAAATGACTACGTGCATCGATTTATGCACAACAGCTACGCGTGTTCGTGTGTGTGTGTTTATCATGCCCGAAGGCGTTGAGTAATTTTTATTAAGAAAAATCACCTGTCTTTTCATTTCAGCGAAAGTCAAGTTAATGCGGGTCAGGAGATTCGAGATATTGTTATGTATTGAATAAATATTCATACACAGTCGCAGCAGAGTGTTTGATAGATTTTGTTAATGACTTTTATAATGTCGTTGTCAATGAACATAGACATCCTGGTATAACTCGGGGAGTACTATAATTATATTAATTCATGTTTTATTCTGCTATTTTTCATCTGATCAACGCGAAGGAGAGCCTCTATTAGATCTTGTTGATTGAGCGTATATAGACTGCTCAAATGTAATATCAAATGGTAAATGATCTATTCACAGGGACATTTACATTATTCATGACCGTTCAGCTAATAGTTCCTTCACAATCTAAACCTAATTCATTTAAAGGTTAAAAGGTACTCTGAAGATGATCTTTCAAAGAAGAAAACAAATGCTTGAATATTCGAGAACTAAGATTCCGTGGGGATCGAAAAATAAATCTAAAATCACGTGTGATTTTTAATATATCTTCTTGTTTGGTCGGTGTTGGGTCGAGTCTGATTTCCCTCACTGATTTTTCTGCTTTCGTTTAGAGTAGATGTATATTTGGGGATGGATTTCCCTTTAAGTTGCTTTTTTCGCCGCTCTGCACAGTCAATCGTTTGCGACAGATGCAATTTTGCACAAACAATAGGCACTTATTGACGGTAAGATTGCTTTGAGCATGCAACACAATGTCTTTGCAAAATTACTCATTTCCTGTCTCCATGACAACCCTCTTAAAATCGGTGTAAATGAAGCTTGCACTGAAAACAGTGAAATAAACTTAAAGCCTTTAGTATGTCTACCAAGTGATAAATATAATGTGGCGCCGGAAGATTGTTTGTGTGTGGTACATAAAGAGTTAGAGATAAAGTTGAGTACTGGTCATACGATATCACTGTGAAAGATATTGAAAGGTTGATTACTTGGTACATAATAATTGGTGTATAATGCGAGGTTTAGCAATGATCGAACTGAAATGATAATGAATCAGTTTTGCTAAAACTCACATGCACTATACACAGAAGTGGGTTCACTGGCCTACAGTCATGTGGCAAGAGACTTTTGGTCTACCCATTTCAGTTATTTCTCGTTACATATCGAATATGATAACAGTTGAGGAGCAATCCCTTTCATCGGACATTTATGATATTCTTCCAAACTGATATACAAGGACTGAGTACAAAAAAAAGCGCATTATTTTCTATCTTGACCAGAAATCAACCTTCCCTTTAAAGGTGGTTTCCATGGTAATTGGAATAAGAAATTACCTGGACCACGCCCCAGTAGATGAGTGGCTTTGAGATGGCTTCGGTGATTTCATTTCGGAGTCCACCAATCACCATCACTTTGCGCTTCGTATTGTTACCGTAGATGTCGTCAAAGAGAACGTTCACTGCGTATCCCTCGTCGTTCTGTAAAAGGAGCAGGAGAGAAAGAGAGAGGGATAGAAGCAAGAGAGAGAAAATAATGATTACAAAATAAGATAACGAGCACTTATGTTATGTACATGCATCAATCCTAAATTGTGCCCAAGGCGACGAAAAGCAAAGACTAAGTAAATAACAGTTTTATAATGAGAGACGGAGAGAGGGGTAGAACGACAGAAAGAAAACATCCTTTTATTATGATTATCATGATAAATATAGTGTAGACAGCCAAGGAAATATATGTTGGATCAATCAAGAATCAAGTTTTTAACACAAAAAGGGTAATAACGTAAAAGTAATATACACTCATATGTCGAAGTACAATAGTCAAGAGGAAAGAAAAAACGGCACTTTTAAGATCTTTTCTTTTTAACACTTTCATATTCCTCTTTCTCTTCCTGATTTCTTTCTTTTGTTTCCTCTTAAGTTTCATTTCATTTCTTGATTTTTGTGTTATTGTTTATTGTTCCATGTTATCCTGCTAAAATCGTAATCTGCATGATTATTTTCCATATCTCGTAATGATTTCGACACATGCGATAAGTGCACGCCCGTATATTATCCATCGGCTGTCAAGAAAAGTATTGACAGGCTCCGGGCAAAATGGAACAACGTCTAAATGATAAACATTTCAAACAATGTAAGAAAGAAAATGATGATAGATAACAAGGATGCGTGGAAGACACAGTTGATAATTTATTTTGACTACACGACAGTCACAACAACTATGACAAAGCGCCTTGCTTTTCGGCGGAAAATGTCAAAAAAGGGACAGAAGAAAAAGTAGGGCTCGCCGAGCTGTATTATTGTTAAGGGTATGATTACATAGAGAGGCTGAAAACAGGCACGTTCGACAAGGGCTTTGTTTATTTGTTCAAAAATTTGCTCAATCCTTCTTTGTACCATGCCCTGGAAGCACAGTGTAAATTGCGCATAGGGATGGGCTTGAAGTGTTGCATTATTAAGGCCATTTAGAGGGTGTGGGGAGTTGCGATAAGACGTTTTAACAGGGGCCTCTGGGATGGACTTAGGGCAAGAATACGCCCCCTCGAGATTAATCCCAAGACGGCTGGTTTTTATGGTTGTAAGAAAACCATGACCAATATATTACGCATCACAACATATGGCAACAGAAGAAGAAGAGTTCGTTAGTCTTCATGCCAAAGCGACATTTAGATGTCATAATTAGCAAATATTTGAGTTTCATTTCAGGGTGTAATCCCGGAGGTTCGGATTAACTTGTCACGACATTTCGCTGCTCCCTGATCACCGAGGCAGACGGTATTATTTTAAAATTTAGATAGATCTGGATATAATGAGGAGATCAGAAGTCTGTTTGGGGCTTATTATTTAAGATGACAAAACAACAATGATTGGAGTAATGCGTTAAAGCCCCTCCACATGTTCCAGCTATCTTCTACAGACAATAACAGCTTATCGTCATTGCTCTATATTGAGGAAGGATGCCGGATCCTAAGACTAGATACCAAAGGAAAATTATTTTACAAAACAAAAAATTAAACTTGTTTGCTAGCGTACTAATTATATATGCCACTCTGTTTGCAGAAATTTATCTGAGATTTCCACTAGGGGCTAGTATTGTTTCTGCGAATTTCATACCATAACAATGTCTGTCATACTGTTGTTATTGCCCGAGTAACAAAGTGCTAAACTTCTTCGATTGTTGGAATCAAAGAAGTTTATTATTTGGCACATTATATTACTACTCTTCTTTTCGATAATTTAATGTAAATAAACATTCGCATTGTGTTAACTTGAGTAGAAACATACAAATCAAAGATTCCTGTTAGAGAAATTGTGAAACAATGGAAAAAAATTTTGTTAATCCAGAACAAAAGCGATGTTGGGAAATTCTCATTGGCGATATAATGATGTAATATGGTATGTTCAGGAACTAAGACTTATGACGGTTTCGAGAAACTGGCACCAGGACGACTACAGACCAAAAAAAACGTAATATCACCCCGAATTCTAAAAATCGGTCTATGTTTAATCGGTCGGCGGTGTGAACGATATATTTGGAAAATTGGTGCTTGCGAAATACTCAACTTTTTTCTCTCAATGAACTACGTCTGTTACCAAAAGATGGTCAATTTCAGACATCATATGGGCGAAAGAGCAGGCCCGTAGCCAAAAAAAAATTAAAAAATCCAAGATCGGTTGAACTTTTTTAGACCCCTCCCCAGGACGCCGATCAATTACATATGTGTACCCCCCCCCCCCCCCCCCCCCCATCAAACATCAAACTCTGGCTACGGGCCTGCGGAAGAGGTATTATCGCTTACGTTTTGGCAGATTTTCTATCCTATAGCATTACGGTAGCGCATCTCATAAATTCATTATCTGGAATTACGGGAACTGGTATTGCACGTGTTTACATCAAATAATGGTTTGCGCAATTCAGTGAAGAGTGACGGTGCGCTCATTCCATTTACTCCCCAATTCCGCGTAAAAATTGACATAATGCAATTGCATTACCAAAGAGCTGATTATTGCGACTATTTCCGCTTTAAATTAGGTTATAACCAATCTAGTGAGATAAGTTATGTAATAGTTTAATATTTTATAGGTAAAAGCGCTGTGAAACGAGAGAGCTCGTGGATGCTAGCTGTTCGAGCTAGGGAATCACGATGCAAGCACTATTCCACCTAGTCGAACAATAACGTAGGCAGCATGCCCAACCTTTTGTAGCTTCTGTTTAAAGTGCATTCTAGATCATTTAAGCCCAATGCTTTTTATCAAATCTTTTCAACCTAGATTTCAAAACGGCATTGCCCCCGAGAAATACTATTTTTGTCTTAAAAGCATGGCTATTGGAGTCTTTTTTGTTTCGTTTGTTTTCCATTTTTCTTTGACCTTGATATTCCTTTCTTGCCCCTTCACATGCACACGAGGCGTCATTTCGATTGCGTCAATGCATGAAAGGGAACCTGTGACGGAAGTAAAAATAGTTTAATATTAAAACCATTGATTCAACTGATTTTTTTTTGTAATCATTTCTTGCAATCATTTCTTGCAATCATTTTTTGCAATTATTTACTGTAACAAATAGTTGTACTCATTTTTGTCTACGATGTAACTTTCACACAATGCGTCAATGACCCATGACTCAGTGACGCAGTCCTACGTCAGGAATATGTGACGCAACGAGTATTTGCGTCAGCTCCTAAAATCCACGCTTCTTCTATTACGGCCAATCTCCGCTTTTGCCAACTTTCAGGTGGTGAGAATAACGATCTGTTAGGAAACGAATGCGGACAGCGTTTTCTAAGTGCCTAGAAAGATTACTTCAATTCTCGTTTGAGGTAAAGTTACTTTGCACAAGTAGTAGTAGTAGTAGTAGTATGGTATTTATTCATCAACATATCGCAGCCAATGGCTGAATTGCATGCATGATTTACAGAGATTTTATTTAAAAAATATTTATAAAAAAAAAAAAAAAAAAAGTATCCTGTACTTCAACTCTTCAAGTCAACCTTAAATACAGCATATTCTCTCAAACTCATGCTTGATTAAGTTACAAAATGGGAGAGCGTTCAATGATTGTTATGTCATTTTGATTAAATTGCTCCACGACAGTTTCGTGGTGAGTTTTGATTTCGAGTTTCCAATCGTTTTCTAAGTTTAATCATTTTGTTTTCTTAGTAAAGTCACAGGGATCTAGGACTCTGGGTGATGTAAGGATGCCTAAAATAGACTGCTCAAGTCTCTGCTCGTTTGAATTATAGCACTTCAAATGTACTTTAAGTGGTATGTTATAATATTAGTAGTGGATACAGCATTTTAAAGAAATTTACTACGACAGGATATCAGCATCATTCTGTGACTGTTTGTGGTACACATTGCAATATTCATGTATTTAGACCCGTCCGGTGCCCTAAACAAGGAATGTTCGGGCTGTATTCTCAAAGTTAACGACCATAATAATCTTCCTCTAGAAAATAATCAGAACCTGAAAAGGTAATGAAATAAAATGAAACATGAATCTATGAAGTGAAAAAAATCCTTACAAATGACGTGTTACCTCTGCTTAATTCCTGTCATTTTGCCCCCTCTCTCCTCCCTCCCTCTCTCTCTCTCTCTCTCTCTCTCTCTCTCTCTTTCTCTCTCTGTCTCTCTCCCTCTGTTTCCCTCTTATACTCTTCTCTTTGCTTCTCTTCTCTTTTTTCTAACCATCTTAAGTCATTTTCCCCCTTCACCATATAGACAAACAATGAACACTCCAACCAACACCATCTTGTTTTAACCGGAAGAAAATGTTTGTCCGTTTTGTGGTCTCAGCCACCATCTTTACCAATGCATTACCCCCCCTGACATGGCTGATCCGTGTTTGCTCTGAGCGGAGGGGGTCGCCACAGTCCCCCTCATCCTAGCTCCTAGCTCCTAGCGAATCACCCCCATCCTCGCGTCTGTAAATCACGGGAGCCCGTCGCAAACAACCCAGATGCTTTCGGGGGGACCCCTCGAGGGTGTTTATCATGCCTCACACTGGAGCCGCAATGAATATGGAGAATGAGAGAGAGAGACAGAAAGAAGGCTGCTAAAGTTCTCCCATGTTTCTCTTTGATTGATGTGGCACCAGAAAGAAATGAACAGTGCCGTCATACATAGTTAGCCCTTCATTCAAGAACTCTCTCTCTCTCTCTCTCTTTTTTCTTCTTTCTAATTATCAATTTCATCTCCTTTTATTACTGTTTCTGTCTTGTCTCTGTATTAATATTCTTTCTCTTGGGTATTGCTTTCCCTCCCCCCCCCCCTCCCTCTCTCTTTCTCTCTCTCTCTCTCTCTCTCTCTCTCTCTCTGTCTCTCTCTCTCTCTTTCCTCTGTCTCTCCATCTCTTTTCTTCTTTCTTGCTATTAAGTTGGGTTTTTTTAAACATTATAATCCCTCTTTAATATTTATGATTAATAAGCCAACGTTTCATTTGTTTGCATGAGGTGTTTCTACAAGTTATTTTTTTCTTCACATTCCAGTAAAGACACGGGAGAGCTTAAAAATATATTCTAATGTTATCTTCAGCATATATCCACCCTGTCTATCAGTTCATGGAGTATCACGATTCCCAGTTGACGTTGATTTTACATCCTGTCAAGGTTGTTTTCTTTATCGGAGCAAAATGTGTCTAAAATAGTTGTCCTTATTAAAAACAACCATTCGAAGCCGCATCATATTGATTTTCTTTCATTATTCATGACAGTTATTCCAGTCTCAATCCGCATTCGGCACGGTATATGCTCTACACTGATCAAGTACTAGAAATCCGTGAACCTCGAACAAATATCGCAACAATTATTCTGCTGTCTACTTCTATTTATTGAATATCCTTCAGAGAAACGAGAATGTTACACGTATTATGGGCGTGTATTATTCTATTCGAAGGCTCATGGATACTCCTCAATTACGGATGAACTTCAATAGACATGGACTCACATGAATGACGTACTTGACAAACCCACATCTGAAGAAAAGTACATTGGTCGCTTAATTACCCTTTCTGGACTTAAGTGCAGCTGATACGCTTGTCTGTGCTAGTCATTTTCCCTTGCAAGGTTGCCTGCGTGTGCATGAAGATGATTGCATGGTTTTCAATGTTTTTTTAATAATTTGTTTGTACATGGAAGTGATTACCTTGTAAATTTTTATATCACGAACAAACAAAAAGCTTCCGTTCATAGGCTGCTCGTATGTGTAATGTTGTTTGCATATAATTTCTGCTTTGACGGATTAAATGTCGAATACACGTCATTCTAGTTGTCATTATATAAAATATTATCGATGAAAAATGTTTTGGGACAATTATCTCCCCCCCCCCCCCATTACCGATTTCCTGGATTCACCGATTCACCGATGTATAAATGCGCTTTTGATGAAACTGAAAATATTTCTATGTCATAATCGTCATCGTCACCATCGTTGTTGTTGGAGTCTTTATTTTTTTTAAAGAGTGAAGTGTGATGCTCTTTTAATACCACTTCGTCCTCTAGCGCCATGAACAGTTAACAACTCAATTATTCATACCCCTTTAAAGTTTGATGTTTATTTTGTGTTATTCTTAACTCAAGAATGAAAGGGTGATTGATTGAATTGGGGCCTTTGTCGAATACGTTTAGATATATGCTTTAATATGTCACGTTCTCAAGAAAATTAAATTAATACATTTTAAACGAATTGCAAAACGTGGTAAAGAGTATGAATATTTTAGTTGTTGACTATAGGTATCAAATTTAATACTCGTTGCGTAAAACGCGACATTTCAATCGAGGCGTTACCTGCGCTAAACATTCATGTAGAGATAATTATCCCAAACGTCAGTGATTCAAAACAATGTTTGCACTGTTCGCTTTGTACCATGTCACCGTCACATGGTGCGTCAATGACCACACCAATCTCTGACGCAACCATGCGTCAGGCAAATAACGCCTCGTGTGCGACGGTCATAAGAAACGATCACGACACAGAAGACAGAACGACCGTGTGGGGTTACCTTTCCGAAATGGGTCTTGATTGGTTAACGTATTGATGTATGACCTATTCTATTACCTTCCCTGTCCATGCCCTTCCCCTACTTCGGGAAGATTCCTTGATGGAATTGAGCAAATCATCTCCTCAGATCCAAAGAGGACCTTAACTCGTTAACTCAGCACTGCTTAGTGCCATTCTGGCACTCAGCGCATGGAATTGAGACGTATGACATGTTTAAACGTAACTGACAGTCGCATAATGTCCGCCACATAATGGGCGGGTTATTGGCAGGGTCGATATCTAATCCATTCATCGCGGCCTGGGTATTCGTGGAATGCCCTCAATCGGAAATGAAAGGTAAATTAGATTTAACCTTAAGTAATGACATTGACCTCTGTCTCTGCTTGGTAGGTGTCTACTTAAGGGTAGGTTACTGTTGACCCATCTTACGTGAGCAGAATATGACCCAAGTCACACCAACGAGATGGACCCCCAATTTGACAAAAGACCGATCAAAATAGTTACATTATCCCCCGGGCAGCGTTTCACGAAAGCGTAATGAGTACAAGTTCGCCGATATTTCATTATATAACACGCGTTTGAATGGGTTATCGGTGAACTTGTACTTATAACGGTTTTGTGAAACGGCGCCCTGTTTGCCAAGATAAATTTGGTTTGGAGTTCGTTTGTCGGTATGACTGAGGTGTAAAATAAAAAAACGTTCTCGTTTTATCATTTTATCTCTAGCAATTATATCCATCTCCTCGAATTGTTAATTTCGATGGATTCTGATCTAAAACTGCATATTAGGCATTGAGTTTCCTAGCAACACGCCTTTTTAGTGATGGATGTTTTTACTTAAGTGCACCAAAGGGACAACTTTATTCTTTTTTCGAGGGGGGGGGGGTAGAAGAGGCATATTTGATTATGGCATGTACGAATGGTGCTATCATTACAGATGGCATGGCGGGGTGAGGATTTTTTTCGGGTTATTGTATCAAATCAAATCAAATCAAATCTACCCAATCAAACGAGGAAACCAATCATTTTTAAACTCTAACATGCAGAAACGCCTCCATCCTCCGACGACAATTAAACGACAAGGTCCCAACAATTCTTTAGTAAATGAGGGCGACGGTCATGCAAATAAAGTGTCAGCTCTGAGACTATAACTTGCCATAAGATTTGTTATTGTTGTGAGAAGCATCAAGCAAAATAGAATCGCCCACATTCACCTGAATTCCGTATTGTTCAGCAACTTGCAGAAGACCAATTTCCTCAAAGAATCAAGGTATCCCTCCGGTGCACTTAAGTAAAATCATCCATCACCCAAAAGGCGTGTTTCTAGGAAATCCCATGCCCCATAAGTATGCAGTCTCAGATCAGAATCCATCAAGAGTAACAATTATACTAAAAAATGAAATGACATACTAATGGCGAAGCAGTGTGAGATAAGGCATGACAATTGCAATACTGGTTAATTCTTTTCTTTCTTTTAACAAGCAGGGAGATATGGGGAGAAATTGAAAAGCATCTCAAAAACAAACAAACAAACAGATTGGTACCGTTCGAAATAAATTGGACAAGAATTAATACTAAGGACTGAAGGAAATAATTTATTTTGAAAAATGTAATCTCTAAATTATTCTATGCGATCTCAAATAGGAAACTTGGTCACTCGACTGTGACATAATTCTTATGTTTCCCATTGATTAGCATTATCTACATAAAAACTGTATTTAACAAAGTATTATGAATGAAATATTGTTATTACTTTATGTATTCTACTCAAAGAGTCCTGCTCATTTACATAATTATGAAAAATGTATGAAATATTTATTTGTGGAAAAGAAATCTTGATAGTTCTCAGAGAGGATTTAATTTAAGTATTCATCCAATTTTGTTAAATCTCTCACCAAACGGTTTTTCTCATATATTTTGTTGTCTCTTTTTTGCAGTCGGAGCATTTAGCACCCCTTCCCTTTTTTGGTATAGGCCTAGATATTTCAAATCATGAGAGTCATACTTGTGTGGTTCTATTAAAACAGTTTTTGGTTGAAAGTTTCCTCACGGAAAATGGATCTTTATCCTATACAGTAACTGATTAAATGCCTGCGCTACCACGTTATTGGGGAGGTTATTGAACGTACAGATTGCACGTGTGACAACAACTGACTGTGTAGCAGCACTGTTTGTATTAATAATCGACCACAGCAGGTATAGCGTTAAGAGAGCGTGAGCTACAAATAGCAATTGTCTATAGATCTATTATTATTAGTATTTTCTTTAGTCGCTACCGAACTGTGATTCGCGTTCGGAACACCATTTACCCTGTTTTCCACACTTTCGCATACGATTCAGTCAAAAGAAAACATATCCCTGTAATGCGAAAACGAAACACCGTAGGCAAATGACATTTGCATCATGATCTCTGTGACTTTGGAGAATTCATAATTGCTGCCGGGTGAGACTCTCAACGATTATTTGAAATATCTAGAGATTTGAATTCAGACAGTCATTGAAGGGCACAGAATTATAACGACTGATTCACAGGCTTTGGAACTCATGAACTGCTTGCCTTCAAGGCTGGTTTTATAAGCATCGATGTGTTTTAGAGAGCTTAAAAGCTTTAGCATTTGTTCCCTGAATATAGGCGGTCGTGACTAGGTTACCAAAATGTAAATTTTGAACATGCGCCATCCTGGTATTTGACATTCGTTGACCTTCAAAGGTAACGACAGATTATGTCTGAACATCGAAAAACGAAAGTAGATGTGACTGAACATTAACATGATTATATTTTCATCAATGTACGAAAACAAATTATAAAAATCTACTCCTCTTCGGCTCAATAAATTTTGTTATTACATAATAAATAATAATTGACTGAATAGATAAAAGCTCGGCTATACTATTGAAAATGGGGAAATAACAGCGTTTTTGTTTGTCATCAGGAAAGGCGCTGATGTAAATCTAACCATTTTGATGTGATATTAGAATTGACTCAGCATCTTTACATTTCTGTCATTTTCTACTTTATGATACTGTGATATTTAATGTTATGTAACCTCAATTACAAGCTATGCTTACTTAGGTTTCCTCCGCAATACAGCAAGAGCAAGCAATTATCTTCGTAGTCTCAATTGTGTACTTTTACTGCATTACACGTACTATATGTTGTATATTTCTCGTTCGTTGATATTTTAATCGGAATAACTTTGTAAAATGAAAAGCTTTGTACATTTTATTTGCTGTTATTGTGGAAATAAATTAAATGAATTGAAAAAAATTATGTACTCTACCAACGCCATGAAAAACTGTACCACTCCTCTTTGCGATGCCCTGATACAAACATTACGTAAAAATTGCTTGAATTACCTACCTAGGGACTTACATTTCCCTATTGTTTTGTGTGGAGCGTGTACAACACAAAACCAGTAATTATTACGAGTCTGGATGCAATTAAAGTTATTCGTCTCAATAATTATTCGTCGTGCTTTAGAACACGATCAATGATACGCAACAATGGAAGCCTCACGACCCTGAATACAATCATGCAACGCCGTCTTGTTGATTGTCATGATTATACTGACTATATTATAGACAAAATGTTGGTTGAAGAAACACTTTTGAATTAAACATCACCCTCTTTGTGCGGACGTCGAGTGTTTGGTTCGTGTGGTTACCGTGGTTTGAATGAGAATAGGCCGCGTTTAGCTAGCTCCCACTGAAGGTTAAGAGAAATTGTGTCGTGTTACTCGAACAAACAATTCCAATTCCGTGACTTCAACGATATTTATTTCACTGAAAGGAAATATGCTTGCACATTTTATTCATTGAAAAAAATTACACGCTGAGATACATTTTAGCTCTTATTAATAGTTTAATAGCCAATGTGACCTATTTGTCCGTCTATAATTGAGTAAACGCGTAATTTTTGCGTATTATATACTATTACCCATATGCCTATCCTGCTCTAAATTGTGGAGGGGCACCCACTTGAGAAAATGACATTTAGGGCCTATAGGACGAGGCAGTAGCTCTTATCAAGACAGTGAAAACTCTTGTGATGTCTTCGAAGAGAGCTATAATCTCCAGAAACGCGAGGAAAATAAAAGTGGAAAATATTGTTTGCTCGCTTTGCTCGCTCGCCGCGCAAAGGATAACAAGACCCTCCCTGCCTGGTGAAACAACAAATTAGTAAAACCGCTTTGTGAATTCAGCATCTATTGATCAATACCACCCCTTTACGATGCATATTATGTATCTTATTTCTCTCTCTCTCTCTTTCTCTCTTTATCTCTCTCTCTCTCTCTCTTTCTCTCTTTGTCGAACAGCCATTCAACACAGTTACAAATTCCCGACGGATGTCGCATTTCATCTCTTTCGAATAACCATTCCTTGTATCTTACTTAAAAGTTTGAATATTTTACTGAGTAGGAAAATGCGTGTCCGAATTCTCTCTCTCTTTCCCTCTCTCTCTCTCTCTCTCTCTCTCTCTCTCTCTCTTTATCTCTCTCCGTTTCTTTTCCTTCTCTCACACTCTCTCTTTCTTTCTCTTTCCCTCTCTCTATAACTCTGTCACCGGTGGAGCTAGGTGAGCATAACGATCGATTCCTGAGTTCCTCGGCATATAAAGCCTGGTGCTGCCTGTACAATTATGTCAGTGTATTCTTTTAGCGTGTCACGACACACGATTAACATCCATCCCAGTTTCCCCCAGTGGCATCAGGAACGCGTGAGCAGACGATCAAATCACGCGGAATGGTTTCCCGCTCAAAAAACATGCATATGACACTTACATTCTCCCTCGATATGTATTTATTACACTTTCCACCCGAGCGGGCGAGTTTTTACGCACGGTCGGGACCTGTCCAAGCGTCCACGTGGGATTTGACGAAGACGTGTATTGATGGCGGAATAATCAACGAAATTTGAAGTTCACGTCCTCCGCAACAGCAACATTATAATTGAATAGGCATGTCCATTGGACCGCATTGTTGAGCGAGTAAATTGAATTTCGAAGAGACACTACACTGGGTATAGATTTCCAACGTAATGTTGCGGATAATATATAGTTTCACGGCAAGATACTGGGAACAATTATGTAAATGTAAAAGTATTTCTAAGTCCGTATCATCGTCTCGAAATGTCACCGATATTTATAGTATTATGAGAAGATAAGTGTTTGGACAGAATGATGTTTCATTGTGTGCTGGAGAATTGGAAACATATAACGTGCGCTTATGATTTGCTAGTGTCGGATATCCATCCGTCTATACATCCAGAAAAACATGAAATAAGTTATTTGTTACCCTTTTATGTCAATTCATGTGAAAGCAAGCATTTTTTTAAAGCATATGTTTGAAATATTGATATCACAGTATCGTTAAGCTGCGGTAAACGACCACAGCTTAATATACAAGAAGTAGTACACGAGATATTTATTGAGACTGTGAATTAATACGGGAATAGTGAGGAGAGAGGGAAAGAGAGAAAGGAGAAAAAATTAAAAATAAGAATAGACGGATAGTTTGGGGAATGGGAAAGAGGTAAGAGTTTGGACAGAGGGGCGGAGGAATGAGAAGAATGAAACAGAAAAACGAAGAGGAGAATAATAAGATAACAGGAAGGAGATGGAGAAGAAAGGAAAGAAGAAGAAGAAGAAGAAGAAAAAAAAGGGGAAAAAAGAAGAAAAAAAGAAGAATAGATATACGAAAGAAAGAGGCGATAGAGGGTTAAGAGGAGCAGGAGAATGAGAACATGAAGACTAAGTACTAGAAAATAAAAAATATTGCAAGATAGAGAGACAAAGAGAGAGAGAGAGAAGGGGGGCTGACAAATGTATAAAGTAAATGTATTAATGCACATTCGTTTGATTTCTATCACACAGAATGTAATCAAATCTAGAGTAGATGTGAGAAAGAGAGATAATAGAGATAATGAGGTAGCAAGAGAGAAAAGGATAAAGATAAAGGTAGAGAGAGAGAGAGAGAGAGAGAAAGAGACAGACATACAAACATAAAGAAAGAGAGGGAGCGAGAGAGAGAGAAAGAGAGAGTGGCTGACAAGGGTATATAGTAAATAGGTATTTATACACAATCGATTTTTCATCTTTATTACACAGAATAATAATCAGATCTACCGTAGATGTGAACTCATCAAACGCTATGTGGATTTTGTTTTGAAATCTCTGACATTCGAAGATATTAAAGGGAGAGTCGATGGATGAGAAATGAAAAAAGCTAATGATAATTAAATCAATAATTATAATAATGAAATTCAAAAAAATAATAATTACAACAATAATGATAGTAACAATATTAATGTATGCATAATAATGTACATGATATACACAGAGAAGTCTTCTGGGTTTTACAAATTTAGGGCGGTGCGTGGGTGGGGTAGAGCTGAGTGAAAGGATTCTGGATCATTTTGCCAATTTTTCCCCACTAGCGCACAATCACCCTCGAGGTACTTTGGGGTACAATTATGAGGAGCAAACTTCCTCTAGTCCAGTAAAGGTTCATTACCATAAACCGGCGCATTCCTTCGCACTTATCAGCTGTCCTTCTTTAAGTCAAATGGTCAACAGATTTCGATTGTGAATTACAATGTTTTTTGCCGAAATCGAACAGTGCTCTCACATGATTGTGTGAAATATTGCAGTATCGCGACTTTAAATACCTAGTTTTTATTGGTAGCAGTCAAACAAAAACAAAAGTGACAATTGGCAAATAAATCCGAAGCATTGCCGTCGGTCATGACGCAACTGATATTAATGGAGACAAATCGTGTGATGTGGAGCAAATATATCGACCGCCCCCTGGGCAGATACAAAAACAACAAAAATTACCAAGAATTTAAGGATAGTGGCTGACATTTAGCGTAAAGTTTGACACAGTTTCAAACGATTGACTTCAATATTGCTCCATCTTCGGACGAAACACAAAGCTTCGGGACAGTTTAAGAGATAATTGTCGAGGATATGATGCGTTTGTTTGAGGTTTAATGGTGATATATGATTAATGAAGACATGAGCTGTCACCTTCCTTCGCATTAACCAGTCCAAATGGTGTACGCCATATTGAGCGGTATCATACAGAGAGCATTGGCAAGCGAAAAAGGGGGGGGAGAGAGAGAGAGAGAGAGATGGAGATAGGGAGAGAGAGAGAGAGAGAGGGCGATAAATATATAGAGAGAGAAAGAAATAAAAGAAAGGGAACAGAAAAAATAGTGGAAAGCACAAGAGAAGACGAGTAGGAGAGAGAAGAGGGAATATAAGGGAGAGAGAGAGATTGAGAAATTAGTGAAGAGTGAGGAAAGAAAAGGGGAGAGAAAAGATAGATAAAGAGAGAAGGAAGAGTAGAGAAGAATAATTGTGAGAAATTATTTGAGATAAGGAAAAGAAGAGAGAAAAAGAGAACAAATACACAGTAGAGACAAGAAAAGATTATATAGAGAGAATCAGAGATCATACAACTTTCACTCATCCGCCTTATTTGACAGAAATATCCTGCTCTCCCCTTCCAAGTGCCAGACTTTGAGAGTCACCAACAAGAGGAAACAGATCCTAGGCCTGTATAACATCCACGGGCACGACCTAGAATAAGTTCCGCCAAGTATCATAGAATCAACATCGATCAGAAACTCAACTTCAATAGTCGTGTTGATGGCTAATTCTGTGACCGCCTTTTTGCAACGGAACTTCATACTTCATACTTCACATACGTCCGACCAGTGGTGGAATATGCTGCAACAGCATGGGAACCACATACATAGCGGAATGTCGCAAGATTGAAATGGTCCAACGAAGATGTGAACGCTACGTCACCGGTGACTTTAATCAAACCTCCAGTGTAACGGCTATGCTTGAAAACCTGAATTGGCCATTGCTACTCACCAGACGCCTTCACAGCCGCCTTGCTATGCTGTATCGCATCCGTTTCAACCTTGTCGACGTTACCTGGCAGTCCTTTCTCACTGAACTGACATCAACAACAAGAGGCCATGGATCTCGTTCTAGGACATTCCACTGAAGTTGTCAGACGTATGCTTCTTCCTTCTTCCCAAGAACCTACAAGGACTGGAACAACCTCCCACAGGACCCAGCCCAATACCCCTCTCTTGATGCCTTCAAGGTCTTCTTGAGTGGGATGCAGATGTAATGTCTACAAGACCGGGAATTTTTTCACTTACACGTGTATATATGCACCTGCACAACAAGAACAGTAGTTAAAATGTGGAATAACAGGATATGTGAAAGTCTCCACATATACTCACACAACCAGTGCGTTTATCTTCATCACCTTGAAGCAGCACTTACACTGGGAGAAGAAGAAGAAGAACATTTTTCATGTATGAATTTGAATTATTAAAACAGTAATTGTGGCATGCGGGTGTTATCAAAATTCTCCTCTTTAAGACAAATTTCATAAAACACCCCGAATGATCCCCCAAAGATCTTTAAATTAAAGAATATGATTTACGATTTTACTAAATGATTCATTGCGGATTCACTTTCATGGAGAGTGGCTTTACAAATCATCAGTCAATGTTGTTATCTACTTTTAAAATGTACACCATCAATAGTGATCATTCAAAAATACCTAACTCCTCTGATATTTTTAATGTTTCTCCGTATTACAATTCCCAGGCAGAGCCTAATTTATCTCACTTTATCTTAATGGTTCACCCCGCATTCTCATGACTCTCCAGAAAACAGCACTGTCGTTGGCTTTCCGATTAAGTGAGAGGAAGAAAAAAAAAATCACTTTATCAAAACTGTATATCCTGCAGTCTGACATCTATCTGTCTTATACTGATTTCAAACATTACCCCCTTTCGGCACGACGATCGGCTATGGACTTAACATGATCATTCTTTATTGAGCCCCTTCAATTCACCCATCACCGAAAGCATTTTATCGAAACCCGATGAATTCTCTGACACGCGTTGCGTTTCGGGTCCTAGGCAACTGTCGATTGTTAAGACGTTCACAGAGTCGTTTGGAAGGAATTAAAAGGAAATAAAGAGGAGGTTTAAGAGAAAGTTGGTGTCCCCTCAAGGAAAATCGCACGATAATGGAGATTACGAAAAAGGGGAAAAGGAAATATACCGCAAGGCATTACGAAGCTGAATGCCACAACACCAATCGGGAAATTAATTTTGCGCTAACTCAGAATGTGAAATCTACGTTAAGGCCGGAAGAGGTTGGGCACATTTTTTTCTCTCTCTAAAAGCACTTAAGGTGCCAAAGCATATTTTGTTAAATCCATCATAATATCGATTGAATTGCGATATGGTAAAAGTTTCATCTATGAATTTCCTGTCAACGAGTTCATTACTATGTATTTCACGGAAAGGAAAATTTGAAGAAAAAAATAAAGTTTGAAAACCTCTTATAAAGTACATATCCACGTTTTAAATTGTTAATGTTATTGGAAGAAAGTGAGATCAAGACAGGCGAATGCACCTCTTATAAAAACAATACTTATCGGTAACATATCGGGTATATACTCCAATCACGATATATCAACAACAACAAAAATTATGTACAATGTATAGGTGGTTCTTAAAAGGTGGGAAAATTAGTTGATAGGGCATACATCCACTGCACCGTACACCCATAATCCAATAGAGACAAACGAAGTTATAACCCTTTAGTGACACACTCCACATCACATATGCCACACCGAGCACGACCCTTTAATTTGAGCCGAGCCGAAGGATGGAGCGATACAGTGGAGGTGTCATTACGGTAAGTGACGATGCTTGAAACAAATTGCGACAACTTTGATTTGTCGATCCGATACGCTACATCAACTATCAATGGAATGAAACTATTCGAGCGCTGTCACCTTTCCTCGTGTCCAATTGGCCGTGACGAAAGCGGATGTTATCACATTTTGTTTTCGTCGGTACAAAGACATTTACGGTATTGTTTCTTTTTGTTGTAAGGGTTTGTACGGAATTGGAAATTGGTGTTTGAAAAATGTTTGACCCCTAAATCTTCGATATTGACTTATTATCATTGAATTTCAAGGCGACCTGTTTATTAATAATTCTTCCTCCTCATCTACTTTTTTCATCATCTTCATCTTTTTCTTCTTCTTTTCTTTCCTTTTTCTGTCATACCTTATTTTTTCTCTCTTCCTTGGTCATTTTTGTAATGTTCATATATCAAAGCAATGCAATGCGAGTCGGTGCATAATGATAATAAGATTATTGAAACTTTGGATTTATTACTGATATATACACATCGCAATTTTAAATTTACGTCCACCGAACATGAACCTCTTAATTGGATAGGCATGTCCATTGGACCATGTTGTTAAACGAGTGGATAGTAATTAAAAAATGGGGACAATTGGTGAACGGCTTTATAGTTAAACTTTGAACAACCACCAATTCATGCTATTTACTATTCCCGACGATGGTGAGAAAGTGGTGAAAAATAAACATTGTAAAGGTTTTAAAGTTCCGTTTTACCTCATTTTGCTTGAAGAAGAAGGCCAAAGTTCTCAATAGTTATGTCATAAAATGTCCGCGTCTCGGTATAACTGAACGGTGCGCGCATATTTTTTTTGCACAACTGTTTAGCCACTTCAGTCAAATATACTGTGCAAACGACTAGAGACAGAGTCTAGCATACCCTTAGCAGTTTTGTTGGATTGCTGGAGTAGTATGTGTACATACTCGTTATTTCGGGTTAAATCTAACCTCTCTTCTCTTTCATTATATATTTCTGTGCTCTCCTTCTATCTATCCTATCTCTTTTGTCATGAATTTCTTTTTTTTTCTTCAATCTATCCTTTTTCTCCTTCGTTATACATTTCTTTGTTTTTCCTTCAATCTATCCCCCAGTTTGCCTTCGTTATGTATTTCTTTTTTCTCCTTTATTCTAACCTCTATTCTTTTGTTTTTATGTATTTCGTTGTTTCCCTTCAATCTATCCTTTTCCTCCTTCGTCATCTATTTCTTTGTTTTAATCTGATAGATGATCCCTTAACCCTTCTTTATGTATTTCCATGTTTTTCCTTAGTCTAGATGATGATCCTCTTGGCTCTTCAAATATGTATTTGTATGTTCTTCCTTTGACCTTATCCTCTTCTCTTTCCTTATGTATTTCCTTGTTTTTCCTTCTCCATATCCTCTCCACTATCCTTGTTTTCCCCTTCTATCATCTTTGCTTGCACATTATATAGTGCGCTGACGACCTAGACTCTTTCACCAGAGCACTTCTTGAATTTT
>JAVYIG010013676.1:0-45824 GCA_035222895.1 Strongylocentrotus droebachiensis
AAAAGCTAAAGACACTAAGATATTAAACTTTAGTAAAAACTTAACCGGGAACGAACTTGCTCGGTTTCTGCTAAAGCATTTATCTATCTTAGCTAGAGTAGTTAATGGATGCTTCACATCGACTAGAAACACCATTAGTATTTTTCTGAAAGTGTTTTGCTCCACGGGTCTCTGTTTGTCACTTAAGCTATTTAGCAGGTGCAGCCGAGTTCCTAAACAAGCATTGTGGGTAGCTAAGGTAATGAAGTCAGCGACCCAAAAGGGTCACCTAGCGGTGGATGTCATTGTGACAGAAAGGAATCAACTAACCAAAAAGAAGTCCTGACTGATATTCCAGTGAAGGGTACTTATTATAATAATAATAATAATAATAATAATATGTCTTGTTTACCCAGGGTAGCCTCATCAGTATTCATACTGTTCTCCTGAGGGCCCTGCAATCATATTATTACCCCGGTCATCGGATTCAGGCTTACCCCGCACACAATGTATGCACATCTCCACTCCCTGGGGAGCATTCCAGCCAGGCGTCATTTTTACAAGCGCACACTTGCTAATCTAAGCACATTAGCTTTCGCATCCTACCGGGTACCCATTTTAACACCTGGGTGGAATCGACTAAAGAGATAGAAGGTATTAAAGCAGGAACTGACAGGGGTTTATGAATAGATACCAAAGCTGACGGCTTTAAGTGGGTAGGAGCACGATGACTAAGTGTAGACGGGCATGTAGCGCAGGTGCAGGCTAGGCGAATGTATGCATAAGTACAGAGCTGTCAAGTTGTACAGATTTCCAGTATTAAATTTGAAAATCAATCAAACAGAACCTATATAGCATTGTGGATGACTGTTTTTTTTAAAGGAAAATACATGTACAAGTACATACTTCTCACATTTCTTTTTAAATTGAGGTGGACATGTCTATGGTCTCGGAATGCATGAGGGTAGGTGCTTACCAGTAATCTCCTATGTACACATATAGGCAAGTGTAAGCTCGACTTCAACATGTTCCCCTTGAAAAATCAAACAAAAGCCCCCCCCCCCCCCCCCCTGCAATGATACTTTGAAATCATTCATTTATAATGGCATGTGTTTAAGATGGGATATTTTCCTTTAAAAGGTCCCTCGCCTACCCCTGTGTGTGTGTAATTGGGTTTTTACAGACGTGTATCAATCATATATGATTATTTACGTCTAGGGATCGACCTTTAACGTCACCATCCAAAAGACATGACTCAGTTTCAAACCAGGGTCATCTGAGTCAGTTTTTATTGGTCTTGTTTTATATTGTGTGTTCACAGAAATCTTGGTAAGATGTGAATGTAGAGACATTTGTATCATGGAGAAGGTATACTGCCTTTGAATCTTTGCCTTAGGCCTAAAATAAAAACTTGTAGTATTGCCCTTTGGGTGCCAAAACATGGGTCGGTCGGTCTAAAAAAAAAAAAAAAAAAAAAAAAAAAATTTTTGTCGCCCTCTTTGGGACGATATTTTCAGATTTGATTTTTTTTTCTTTCTTTTTCCTGCCCTCTTTTAGCTGAAATTTCTCTGTTTGTAATGCTTTAATACATGTGCTTCAGCATCTTCATTCCATTGATATCTTTTTCACCTCATAATTATCCATGGTTTGCACGAGTGAGAATTTTTGAATAATTTGATTTTATGCATTTATATCCCATTTAAACAAACAAATTAAATATATTTTTATTCATTCATAAACAAAAATTTAAAAAACAGTCTTAAAAAAAAAAACTTTTTTAAAATGCTGACCGTAGATTTTCAGATTTTTGGGTCGGTCGTAATTTATACAGTAATTTTTATGGTTTATATGTAATACGTATAACCAGACAGAATGTCTCTTGACACAGCATGTAGCCAATTCTTGTGTTGTTTGAAATAACATGATGTGAATTTTGAAATTATATTAGACAGCAACTGTGAAATTTGCCAATCTTTTTACCACCACGCTAAATGCATTAGTATAGAGTGGAGAAGTGTGACGTCATCAAAAATCTATTTTTAGAATTTCTCAATTTTTTCTTCATATTCCGAAAGAACACCAAAAATAATGTCCAAATGTCGAAAACCAATTGAATATGTTAAGTATTGGCTGAGATATGACCATCTGAATGAATATATGTCCTATGGGAGCTCAGTGTTATATCCTCTGGCTCCTAACCATTAGGAGCCAGAGCATATAACACTGAGTTCCTATGGGGAGTATATTTATTCAGATGGTCATATCTCAGCCGATATTTAACATATTCAATTGGTTTTCGACATTTGGACATTATTTTTGATGTTCTTTCGGAATATGAAGAAAAAATTGAGAAATTCTAAAAATAGATTTTTATGACGTCACAGCTTCGGTACTCTATGATATCTTCTATTTGGAGCCAAAAGGTTGTAAACTCTTAACTTTACTTAACAAAGAGTTAATGCCTTTCTAGCTCCAAAAAGATGTTACCATTCCTGAATGTGTAACTGACGAAACTATGTATATGGAGCTTTTTTTTGTTATTCCTTCTGAGCAAAAACAGTAATTGCCTCATCCTGTTGATCTTATAACCCAAGTCCTAGCTTACAGTCTATACAGATAGGAGCTACACATTAGACATTATGCCTACCTTTTTCTGAGAATAACGCAGCAGTCCCTTATTTTTAGGAGTCGGCCTCCCCGCCCACTCGATGTTACTCCATTTCTTATGTAAGCACCTATGCATTTAGCACGAGACTCTTGAGGGAGTGTTTTATTTGGGGCAATGTTTGCAAATCAAAATAGAGCCCTGCTGCTGACAGAGAATTCTTTTGTGTGTGTTTGCAGTAAGTGGAAAGTAGTTTTCTGTCAAATCATGTGCAAGTAGCTGGAAAAAGGTTATGTCCACAATCTTTGAGATTCAAGACTTTCTATTTGACCTTGTAAGTCTTTGTTTGTTTTACCCGACTGCTGAGAAAGCATGTGTTTGCTTGTAAGTAAGCAACCAACCAGGGGATGTATGGCTTGCAGTCCTCTCAGAGGGACTTGATAATGGGTCAAAGGGCACTAGCGCATCTGGGACCTCCCGGTTACGAAACCACTGCTCTACCACTGAGCCATCGGGTCTCCTTTAGTGTAATTAATTGTGTAAATGGAACTTATGATCTGGTAAATTCTTAATTTTTGGAGGATGCAGTGAACTACCAAACTATAAATTCCATTGATGCATAAATCTTTTCATGACAAATCATTTCTTTAAAAAAAATATAAAGATATTATAAAAAATATAAAAAATACAAATTTACCCTTTGCTGAAATTTGTAGGAACAGTATTCATATATATTTCATGGTACTTCTTGCATCTTTTCAGCAGATGGTATGGCAAGACACTTGAATCAAACAATTTATTTAAAAGGCATGAATTACCATGCAGAATGACACCTTAAGCAAGCTTTACAAAATGTGTATTGGCACTTTATGTAAGAATTACACAACAATAATGATGCTAAAGGCAATTGATAGCAATTTTCCGGAGGTCTGTGCACCCGCTTGTACTATCACCCGTATAAAAGTTGACATGAGTAAAATCCATCATCCCAGTCTCTGAACCGAGAGTACCGGCCAATCTAAAGCGATGCTCCTCTCCGGATCCCAAAGAGAAATCAGAGTTGATAGTTCTTGACATCTGTCAGCGCACGGAACCAGGAGGCGTAATTTCCTGCTCTTGTCCCGAATGGGCAGGGGCGCTCGTGCACGAGTGCCTCCGGGAAGCATGTGCCAACCTCTTTCGGAGGCTTCAATTGGTAGACCGAACTTTAGTTTGCAGGTACAAACCCTTGTCAGTTGTTAAAGATAAAGACCAATTATGGCCATGCGATTGCATTGTGAAAGAAACGTTGTGGAATCGATCAGAACAGGTTGATCATTTAGCATATTTAAGTATTTGTGTGTACTGCAAGGTTCTGGAATCATCAAAATGATAAAAAAATTGGCCCAGTCTTCGTAAATTTACAAGCACTGTACACAGAAAGATGTATATGGGACTATGCACACGTGCGCGACACATGCGTTTATCTCTCACATACCAATAGATAAACTAATTTACCAAATATATCAATTAGTAGGCGGTTTCCCGGCAAAAATTTTATCATCATGTATTAGTCAAAACATATTCTTTCACATGATTGGTAATAAGAGCTTCCATTTCATTTTTTGAAAGTGGGGCGTTTCCAATACTGGTCTTTACCTTTAAGCGCAACAAAGTGCCTGAATTAAGAGACTATGCCGACTGCACGGTGTACTGCCCCCCCCCCCATAGGCTCTGTACTGTATCTGCTCCTGACATAGTCAGAGACTGATAGAGCTAGCCTCTGCTCAAGGCTTTAGGAATTGTGGTTCAGTGTCAAATTAGATTCTGTGCTTGCAGACTAGACAGACCTAGTGATTGGAACGGGGCAGACCACCGGTAATCAAACTAGCATCAGCGTCAAATCTGGTTCTGAATGCGCGGATAATGTCAGATTTTGTTTCTTTTAAGTGGTTCTTTTCTTTCATAAGGGTGGGATTCTTGATTCTCCTTGCCTGATTTTAAGAAAGAACTTATTCCATGCTCATAGTATAGTTATCTTGTTGAACCCTATAGCCTTGTTCTCAGTCTTCTCACATAAATGGTAAATTGCTTGCAAAAAACACAGCAGTGGCAAAATGAAATCAGGTTCTGCTTCAAAGGGGACAATAGCCTTTGCGTTTTTCCTCTTTCCATATTTTAATTTCATCTTTATCCTTTTTTGGGAGTATGCTGTACTGCGATGTTATTTTCTAACGCGTATACTTGCAGTTATACGCCAGATTTGTTGTGCTTTTAATGTATTACTCAGGAGTGGAATATGGTCAATAAACTTGAACTTTAACTTTAACATTAAAGGGTGGGCTTCACCTTTTTGTATCACATAATACACATATACATGGCCCATTATGTGCTGCTTTTTTCCATCCCACTTTCCATTCATATACATCTAATATTGTCTTTATTTTACTGTGGTAGTTTCTTTTTTTGGAGGCAGTTAGCCATATCTTGTCTGAACAAGGCTTTTCACACTTTTCAGCTCCTTCTCACATCCCCACAAGACACAGAGCTTTCATCATATTGGAGTCACATTTCCTGTTGCTTCCTTGGTTTCCTCCTCTCATGATAATTCTCTCGCTTGAACTGAGATTTGACTGAAATCCACAGGAAAGGGGTACCATTACAGCCTTTCAGGTCATCTATGTTCATATCATGAACTGAAATAATAGAATTTGGGGAATTTTTGTTGACAAATTTAACTTTTCTGCACTATGCATTGGTCATTTTTCTTAAAACAAATCAAATTAGTACAGGGATTGGTGAGAATTTGTGTAAAATTAAATAAAAACTGATGATTCTTTTTATTCTCCATTCCGTGAAATGATTGGGAATTATTCATCATCCATCATTCTAATATTGTTGTTGATTTTTTAGTTTTGCTGCTATTATGCTTGTAACCTTCAAGCAAATCAAAATTTGAAATGTCATATTAACTTAGCTTCACTGCAAATCTAAATAAGAAGTGCTACTTTCTCTCTCTCTCTCTGTCTCTCTCTCTATCTCTCTCTCTCTCTTTCTCTCTCTCTCTCTCTCTCTCTCTCTCTTGCATTCACATCAGTCTGATCAGTCTCATGATGTCAGCAGATTTCTTTTGCTACATGTCTATGATTGTAAAATTTCTGGATGGATTGCTATAATCTACAACATTAAAGTTACCCACGCATTTTCACAGCTCTTAATGCACTTTGAAATGTCAGTTTGCAGCTTTAGTTCTAAATCTGGAATAAGGTGCCTGCAATAAACTCAAAATTCGTGATTTGAATACCAGTCTTGTTTCCATGGTATTTTGGTGATGACGTAAAGGTAAGCTATTTACCGTGCAAGAACTTATGAAGCATATCTCATCATGTAACAAAATTAATAGTATTGAACATGCACACTAGAGATTCATTACAGTTTAAACAAAAGTTATACTTCACTGCCCAAGGCATCAATTTTCTAGTTGCTTCTTTTAATTTCCAGCTGCATGTTTTTGTCTGTTAATGATTTAGTTTAGTTATAAATAGAGACAGTTGAATTCTGGTCAAGATGGCAAAGAATTTGTGAGTAATTCTCATTCTTTCTAAGTCAGTTTGGAAGAATATGACATAAGAAGTGTTCCCCATTAAGGCTCACTTTCAAAATGCCCTCATATTTCAAATATGACAAGAAATGTCTGAAGAGTTTGGACCAAACATTCATGACAAATGTGTGTGTAGTCCCATGTGTCCATTTTTGTGTGCAATGCATGTGATTGTCAGCAAGATTGAATCAATTTCATAATGTAAACCTCATAATATAATGAAGCTTTCAAAATTGCTTTCAGATCCATTTCTATTATAATTAAATTGCTTGACTACATCTCAACTGTCATCTCTAAGGAATGTCCCTAAAATAGCATGCAAGGCATTTTTCTTGTTCTCGTTGACTTGTGATTGATAGCAGAAATGTGCAATATTCTATCACATGTAATTTGTTTAGTGCAGTGTTTAAGGAGCTATGTACTGTTTAAAAAATTGGAGAGAAAAACCATCGATATCGAATGTTAAAAAGGCATGACGTACATATTATATCTGGGTTTTTATGAAGAACTTGAAGAAGAATCAGTGCTTGGTATAGTAATCATAAAAATGTAGCATCCTTCTTAAATTTTATATCGTCTGCTGAGTGCCAGAAGGGCGTTAACTGATGTAATTTTACAAAGAGTTAATGCCTTTTTGGCTCTCAATAGATTTATATCAAGAATTAATTTAGTTTCACTTTTATTGTGTGACTGCACTATCCAAATCTTTATTGCCTTGCTTGACCTATTCTATACATAGGAATGCCAATTAGAAACTATTACTAATTGCAAGCTCTATTATCAGCCCAATAAACAAAGGAGAGTAGAGAGAAGGTAAAGGAATTGGTTATATAACCTGATATGAGGAATATAGGGAGCCAAGAAGAAATAGGTGAGATGCTGTATCTCTTACAGATAGATTATACATTGGCGTTTATCTCCCATGTTGCTTTTGTAGCAGAATCTAAACATAACAAGACTTGAAAATGAGACGCGTTTGCAAATCCCTCTGGCAAACACGCTGTGAACGTGATGAAATGTCCTTGTCATATGCCAAACACTGTTGCCTCTAGTGAGTAGAAGAATCTTCTGTCAGGTAAAGTACAATATAGAGAGGGAGAGAGAGACAGAGAGAAAGAGAAAGAGACAGAGAGAGAGAGAGAGAGGGCAGAGAGTGAGAGAGAGAAAGAGGAAAGGCAGGGAGAGACAGAGAGACAGAGAGAGACAGAGCGAGAGGAAGAGAGAGGAAGAGAGAGAGAGAGGAAGAGAGAGAGAGAGAGAGAGAGAGAGAGAGAGGAAGAGAAAATGGGAGAGGTAGAGAAAGATTCAGTAAGTAGCTAATTGAGAATTGGTGGAGTAGGATGGACATTTATGAAAAAGAGAAGAGGCTATCATAAATTACCTTAGAAATTACCATAACAGCAAATTAAAGGATTGAAGTTTCGGATAAAGAAGGGTCAAATTCTAAAAGATAAATGTACATTGATGAGCGATATAAACTTGGAGGAGAAAAAACTTGCAACTAAATGAAATAAGATAAATTTATTTTGAATTGTAAGAGAAAGATGCAACAAGAAGTATCATGAAAAGGAAACAAGATGTAGCCAAATAACAATCAAGAAACATATGGAGTATAAAATGAAAGAAGATTTTCATGCACAGAGCCATGTTTTGATGATATTTCAAATTCAGTAACGTCCACCATGGAATGTTATGTGAAGCATATTTGCACTTTGCACGACAACACAAACTTCTTATAAAAGAAATCTGTTTGTCTTGACTTTAAGAAAGCTATACCCATTTGTGAAGAAAAAAATCAAGGTGTTTATGAGCAGGACCATACACTCGTCTGTCAGGGAACTATTCATAGCCAGCAAATTAGATTTACAAATATGTCTTGGAAAATCAAATATAGTATTCTTTGAAGAATCTACATTGACATCATGAAAGCAATGCTTGTATTTGCACTTTGTTCTCCGGTCGTTCCTCACAAACACACCAATATGATTATCTCATATATTAGAATTGACAGGATTGAAAGGAAACCAGAAGTCAAACATTATTGCACGCAATGTTTGCATGATGCAAATGGCATATTAGACTAATGCAACCAGTAACATTGGTTTAATATTTATTTAAGTACCACCAGTCTTTGACAATACTGATGTTTGATGTACTTCATTCTTTTGTCAGCCTGTCATTTAAAATTATTAGAACATTTGTCAGAGTGATGTTTTGAATTTTACATGTACTTTGTTTTATGGACTAGCATGTATCTATTTTCAGAGTGCTTTCATGCAACGTGTTATTAGAATGTTTTTTTTAGATTGATGTTATGAATCTTACATTATCTTACAGAATGCTATTTCAATGATCAGAATGTATGCTCAAGCAATGTTCTGAATTGTGCATTGTTTGATTTTGTTCATTCACAGACTGTCATTTCAGATTATCAGAATGTTTTTTAGTCAAAGTGATATTATGTTTTGTACATTGCATTTCAACTATCAGAATGCTTTAATATAATAATGTCATGGCGTATGTACTTTACCTCTCAGACTGCTATTTCATACTTCAATTATCAGAATTTTTGCCAAAGTGAATTGTTAAATCCTGTATTATGTTAAAGATTACCACTTCAAATCATTGACATTTTTAAAGTGATGTTATGCTATAAATCTTATATCATTTCTCAAACTGCCATTTAAATTTTCTGTTTGTTAGAGTAATGTGATGAAATGCACATTTATGTCTCTTTTTATGATCAAAATGCCTGTTATGTTGATCTTATGAATTGATCATTATTCACAGACTGCCATTTTCAATTATTAGGATGTATGTGAGATTGATTTTTTCATGTATAATAGAGATACCAGCTTCCCAAACTGTCATTTTTAATGACCATTGCAGAGTGCCTAACTGACTATCTTATGATCACATTTAATTGCTACTGTAAAACATGACACAGTTTCCAGCAGAAAACTTTCATGAATTTTGCAAGTGCATCAAAATCTCAAGTTTTATGCGACATTTTGTTACGAACATTGACATTTTGCAGTTTCAGACAATCTCTTGCTCCCCCCCCCCCCTCAAAAAAAAAAAAATTGTGCTTTTTTGATAGCAGATGCTTCTACTTGAAGTCGAGAGCCATGCAAACTTAAGAGAAAGCAATTATTTAAGCAAATGATGTGAGACGTGGCACTAATGACACAAATGAGGAAGAAACATGTCCATATAAAGAGGTGATGTGCTTATGCCAGTTGAGCTAGAAACATCTGGACATAACTGTGTCAACATATGACCATTTGTTACCATCCATTACTGGATATATGCTAAACAGTACAATTTTCCTGATTCCCTTTATTTAGAGCGTTAGTGCACAAAATACACAGTGTTCCAGGTTACGTTTTTTGGTCAAATTTCCCTCTTAATGTTCATCTTTGACTAAAATCTTTCTGATGATTAAAGATGTGAAACTGATGACATTGTCATGTTCACATTCATGTTGGAAGTTCAGAACATTCTATGAGAACACATTTAATTTCAGACCCATTTTAAGTCGATCTACGGTAGATGTGAACATGCTATTGTTTTTTGTCTATTTTTACTCATCGCTTGATATATCATTCACATAATATGTAAGTTGTAATTATTGTGAACTGTGCAAATTATTGTAGGCTTTCAATTAAAAAAAAATTGCCTTGATTGCAATTTTTGTTGGCATACACGCTTTTGCAGATTGTTCATGACTGCAGTTCTCAAGACAATATTGAATATAACGGCCGTTATTCATTTTATTTTAGGACAAGCAACTTGACCAATTTTGACCACTTAACCACTTTTCCTTGTAACATTTATGGTTACTAAGAGAAAGTGGAATGAGAGCCCTGATTAATAAAGTGTTTTTATTTAAATCTTATGATGTAGATCATGAATTCAATGTCAGAGATTGAGCATTTCTGGTAGTTATTTTTAATCCTTTGGAGACTTGGCGGAAAGTCTAATCTTGGATTAAATTAGGAAGATGTGAGTTGGTCTAGTTGTAATGTTCGTGGTACGGTCAGCTGTCTGTCTTTGCCTACAAACTGACTCAGTGGACCCCGGTTTGAGACTGAGTCACATCTTTCAGATGGTGACGTTAAAGGTCAGTCTCCAGACGTAAATAATCATATCTGATTGATACAAGTCTGTATAAACCCAAATTACACACACATAGTGATATAAGTAACTGTGGCTTCTTCTATAGCGTTTGGGTCTACCAAACCCTAATGCTTCTGGCAGTCTGACGTTCTTTAGGAAATGCATGTTAAATGCTAATAAAACTGCCTTCAATGAAGTTTAATAAAAGTCTCATGTTTCAACAGGTTCTTGGGTGAACAAGAAACCATGATTGGGGGAACGCATATATTGGTCTAATTATCATTGTGTTAACATGCAGGCCGCCTGCGTACATAATTTCTTTTCCTTCCCATGCCTTCTTACACCTGACTGCCTTGTGGGCAGGCAAGCAACAATAATTACGCTGTCTCCTTGTTTCCATCTCCATCACAAAATAGTGCATGCAGAAGAAGCGAATGTACTTGTTAAAATTTACCATCCAGCCGGACCCGATATGCCGTTCCAGGAGCGTGCAAATTTGATCATGCGGGTATGCAAATCAACAACCTGCTTGGTAAAAGTCAGACGACGTCTGACATTTTAACGTCCACAAATTATCTTCCTGCATATATTTTTGGAGGTTGCCATGGAATTCAAGTGAGGGAGAGAGAAAGTGAAAAGAGAAAGAGGGAGACTGTTAAATTGCATGAGGATAGGTTAGAGAAATAACTAAAATCTAGGTCATGCATTTTCTTAATTTGCAAATGTGTATGTCTGATACAGAAGTGTCAATACATCTTGTGTATTGATCAAGTTTCCTTGAAGATAAGTCGTTTTTGTAAGATATTTCTGTTTCTGTTAGATAAAATAAGTATTGTCTAACAGATATCTCATAGTTTTGGGATACTAAAGGGAGAGTAGATATTTTTTTTTTAAATTTTGCTTTTAGTCACTCTTGCTTTTATTCTATACCTTGTTATTCATAGATATCTCAGTGTATTGGTTCTGCATCTCTTCCTCTCTCCTTTTCTAGACTCCTCTCTTTCTATTTGTCTTTTAGCGTGTCTCTGCTGCTCTCTCTCTCACTATTGCATGCATATGACTATCTCACCATGTACATTGCTCTCTCTCTCTCTCTCTCTCATCCTTTTTCTCTGACTACGGCATGTATATTTCTCTGTCTGTTCCTCTCTTTCTCTGTATCTCCCTCTTTTTGTCTCTCTCTTTCTATTTCTCGCATTCGCTGTCTCCCGGCTACGTGTACCTTTACATCTCATTATTTATACATATCTTGCTCTTTCAAAGAAGTGCTGCATGATCATGTACATGTATATCAAATACACATTGCAATCTTTATCTCCACAAATTCTCAGGTACAGGCATTGTGTTCATGGTTTCATACCAAGCACAAATTAAAATCTTGTGATATCTCCCTCGTTAAGAAACAAAATATGATAAACAGGCATATATCTGAAAGCCTTTATTGTGTCTGTATGAAGGTGTGACAAAACTTATCTTGATGGACTCTCCCACTTCATATCGAGGGTTCAATGACACAAAGCCGTTTTGCCGAAATGAGTATTTGATATCAAAATGTTCAGAAAAATATGTGCTTTTCATGAAACACAAAGACTTATAAACTCCACCCAACACCCCATTGAAGTCAATGGCTAGTGAAACATAGACTTAACTCCTCAAGGCCCAAGTACGAAGTGACACAAACCCCTTATTTCAAAATGCTCAAAACGGAGTTACGTCTTTGTGTCACTGACCCCTCGACATCATGTATTCAAACCTTGACATTTGAAGTCTGATTACTCCTGTTGAAGTCACTCCCTCTGGTTCTCCATCAGACATGTACCTTTGCCTTATGAAAGAGAATGGCTATGTTCACACAGAACCATTGTAATTCTAATTTGAACCTCAAACTTCAATCTTCCTACTACTTACTTTCCTATCTGGTTTGATCTGCTTAATGCATGAATTAACACATGTCTTATGTTATATCTTCTCCCCGTCGTATTTTCCTCCATTCTTTACGTTAATATCAGTATTAAATTGTTTTTGTGACTTTTTAAGTAGGTTAATCGCTTATTTTTGTGTATGAATTGTGAGTGTAAACAACGTAAAGTTTTGATTGATATGGACTATGAAGACCTTGAATTAATGTTCGCAAAAGATTAAGGATTAAGCCATGCCCAAGTAGCAGTAAAGCAGGTTCACACAAGATTGAAGAAATCAGTTTTTGAAGTTTTCATCTGTAAGCCTGGCAAGCCGTCATTGTAAATATGAGCTGGCAAAACTCAAAGGTAATTGAATCTGCACAGCACATATCTTCAAGTGCTCAGGTCCCCAGCTGCTCATAGTTCTAATTTCTCACCAACCATAAGATCACTCAAAATTTAAAACTTTGAGTATGTTTATAGTTTTCAAAACCACAGGTCCTTATGCAGAGTCCTTTAATAACCACAATTGCGTCTGCAGAGTCCTTTAACATATTAGAGATAACCACAAGATATCCTTAAAGTTAAAATCCATGAGGTAAAATTATGAGCTATATACCCTTCATGAAGCGCTTTCTTAATGCAAGGAAAAGGAGCTCTATAAAAGGCTATGTAGATTGGATTGGATTGGATTGGAAACTTGAAATTTATGCGACACTCGTGTGAACCTCACTATAATCTTCCATCTGACTTGAGCTCAATTTATACCTTTAGGCTACCATTAATGCTTGATTTGATTTTTTTTGTGCCGAGAAATATTGAGTGTATTAAGAAAAAAGGTGTAGTGCTACCTGTTATTCATAGATTAATAAGCACTTACTGAAGTAGAAGCTTTGATAAACTGCTGTGACAGTGAGAGTTTATATTAAAATAAAGTGCTGTTGCTACTACTATATATTGTTCTTTTTATTTGTTTTGTTTTGTTTTTGTTTATAATATGGTGTAGGGATGATCTATCCATCTGCATTATAGAAGCTTGTTCAAACACATTGCAACAGACCTTTAAAGAAATCAACCTTAAGGCAGTTTGAATACCCTTGTCCATCGACCTTTGAAAAGTGTGAATTGCAATGACATATTAAACAATACAAGCATGATTTAAAGAGCCACTACAATAGTGCAGTGAAATTGCCCTTGAGTTGATTCATCTGAACGTCTTTGAAATAATATTTTGGGGAGAATGAGAAATGGCTTCATCTTCATCTACAAAAGACTTTTCTGCTGGGAACAAGAAGGGAATTAACTCAATATAAAAGAGTTTACACCTTTCTGGCTTACAGTACTCTCAGCAGACAAGTCTTTTTGAATACCTTCTGGCGTACCTACCCCATATCTAGAGGTGCGTTCAAATTTGATGCAGTCTTTGCGATCATAATTATTATTGGGAGGATGAGAAATGGCTTCATTTACTGAGAGTGAGAGCAAGAAGGATGTAAACTCTTTTACATGGAGTTACTACCCTTCAGGCTCTCAGCAGACAAGTCTTGTTTAAATAACTTATACAAAGAGAAAAGCTGCATGATCCTATTCCTTGTAGCATATCCCATCTCTAGCATTTCGTTCCGACCTGACGCGGTCTTTGCGATCATAGTCATTATTGGGAGGATAAGAAGTGGCTTCAGCTGCTGAGAGTGAGAGCAAGAGGGATGTAAACTCTTTTACGTAGAGTTACTACCCTACTCGCTTTCAGCAGACATGTCTTTTTTAAATACCTTATACATAAGGATAAGCTGCCTGATCCTTTGTCTTGTGGCATATCCCATCTCTAGAGGTTTGTTCCGACATTACACAGTCTTTACGATCATAGTTATTACTGGGAGAATAAGAAATGACGCTGCGAAACTTGCTGTTTTTTATAATGAAGTAAAGTGTCACATGGACCTTGTGGCAGATTAGCCTTGTGCTAAACAAGTTATCCAATAAAGTCTACTACTACTACTACTACTACTACATTTCTCTATCTTGTAACACAGAACTCAGTGAATATTATACACACAAGTCCTTTGGTGTGCGTAGTTGCCTTTCATTTTCACATAAAAAACCTCAGCAACTTTTTTGCCGGGGTTTGTTCCTTACCTGAACAAGCCTTTAGAATCATTCCAATTTCAAAGGTGCCTAACTTGTGACCTTTTGAACAAATACCGTGGGGGATCTGGGTGTCTCAATAAACTTCTTAATAAGAAAGACACATCATAAAAAGAAAGCATGTTTTAAGTGCATTAATATCTAATAATGCACTTTTCAAATCTTCAATACATTTATGAGGGATGGTAATTCTTGGTTGCCCTCTGGTACATATTCCCAAGACGTAGAAAGACATTAATTCATATCATTTTAAAGAGCTAATAAGCAAAAAGTGTGTAAGCTTTGTAAAACGATATGAGTTCATGCATGCCCTTCGTGCTCTAAGCAGACCATATTTGGAATATCTGGGCCTTAGCTACTAAAATCATGGCATCTGATTGGCTGAGAGAAAATTTGTCATTGAAATTTGTCATTTTAAAAAATACTGATAACAAGTTTTATAAAAACAGGGCCCTGAGCAAATATTCACTTGACATCAGGAATATGACAGGATTGTGTAGTTGTTTGATTAGGTTTTAAGACAATTAAGTCAAAATTGACTGTTTATGCCTACACAGGGTTGTGTAGAAAGAGGGCATGCCCAAGCCAATGAAATCTCACCCAAGTGACTACATTATACAGTAATAAGGCATTTAGGAAGCTTGTTTTATGTCAAGCATCATTAAATTCAAATGCAAACCTGTCTTACAAGATCATGTCGAGAAGCCAAACACTTTGACACATTGTGGACACTATTTAGTGCTTGCTTGTGTGATTGCATTGGTGTAGTATTTGCCCTCAGGCTTTTTAATTCTGGTTAGAAAATTGCATATTTTTATTGCAATCATTCAGAAATTTCTGAGACACCTCCTAGTCTCCCGACTGCAAGCTTTATAATCTTGGAAATCGCTAGAAAAGGGGGCGGAGGGTTTTCAGTGAGAGGGGTGTTGGAAAAGGATTGCAAATTTTTGGATTGAGAATGAAATCTGATGAGAATTACTTATTCTAGCTACTTATTTATTCTAGTATATTACTTATAATTCTGCAGTTGTTTTAGATTCATTTATAATGCAATACTGATATTGCAGTTAATATGAATAAATCATTAAATTCAGAAATATGCAGGAAGAGAACCACTATCTTCTCTGCAGATTTCTGGTGATAGTAAATACTGAAAAACACTCTGTCTAAGACCGTCCAAAATCTTCTTCATCACTTTGTCTATAAAGATCATCCAAAATCTTCTCCCTCACAATGAGGTAATACCTCTAAGGCTTAGTAAACAAAGATTTATTATGATTCTGTGAGGGGCCTCAGAAGAGAACATACTTTTCCTTAGGATATGCCTTGAAGTACCATAGAGATGTGTTATTACAGACGTCATGAATACCCAAGTAGAGGGTGTTGGCAGGTTGAGGGATTTCCTCTGATCTAAGGACAGTCACAGCTAGAGTGATTCAGATTGTCTAGAAGGTGTGGCTTATGCCAGGTATTATCAGAGAAAAAATGAAGCACAGGCAATCATGTTCCGACATCTCTTTATTAGATATGAGGTTCTGTAATGAATTGAGGTCAATTGTGGGTTCTATTAAACACATTCCATTTCTTTGGTGAAAGGACTGAGTTGACATGGGTCCCACAGTGTATATACATGTATTTGCATGATAGGGTCAACATTAACTTTAGATTAAACAATTCATGTTATCATTCAATGTTCATGTACTACATTTCTATTTTGCAAATATTAAATTCCATCATGTCTTGTACTTGTGCTGTTATTGCATTCCCTTTGGACGATACACCAAGCTTCTCCGCTACCTCTGCTGACCAAACACACATACCTACAAGAAACATACTTCTATCGATCTCCACATCCAGTCCCACACATACCAGAGATACAATCGAGCCATGCGAACACTGAGATACCGCCAAATTCCAAAGGCTTATTGATTGCGATGTGTAGGAACGGGTCCGCGACAGGATGCGGATCCGGGCGGTGAGTGCACGCCCCCAGGAAACGTGTTGAGATGAATCGATGGCAATAAAGGCTAATTATGTGATCGCATCATTTCATGTATGCATTTAATATGCCCCGGCCCCCTGCTACAATGACAATATTATCATTGCTGTGGGTGTGCTGCTCTGTGTGATTGACTGTTTCGTCGTTGGATGCTCTTAGCTCTTTGTTTTCATTGAAGAGGATTCACCGTTGCTACGTATAGGAATGTATATTGTCTAGAGGATGATGTAGGATGCTGCAATTTAATTGTTGGGGACAAAGCAGTAATTTGGGTAGGCTAACTGCATTCATATGATTTTTTTGGAAAAACTTTTGAGGGAATATTTTGAACTGAATAACTTGTTGGAGTGGGCTCCTGTTGGTAAATGATGGATGTCTTTCAGTAATCTTATCTCCAAGCTTTGCCTGACCTAGCTCCCCTCTCACTGTTCTTGAGATGCTTCAGATTGTATTTAAAAGAAAAGAAAAAAAGCTCTATAGATTTGAGGAGCAATATTAGATTTTCATCAGGAGGCATTCGTGTCATCTCTGAAGCTTTGGCAGGAGGCGTATATATTTCTGGAAAATAAAACAGAAACATGAAAGAAAAAGAATGTTACCATTGATTTAATGGAGATAGAGGTAGATTGCATGACAGAGATAAAAAAAAAAAGAGAGAGGGAGATAGAGGAGGAGAGAGAGATGACAAAAGATATATTATTTTAATAACAGAGGAAGAGAGATAGAAAGACACAAGAAGAGAAGTATTGGGACAGAAAAGAGCAGAAATAAATGGAGGGAAAAGGGAAAGAGAGAGAATTACAGAGAGAATTAAAGCAAACAATTCTTTATATTTGTGGCTAGCAAAAAATATGAACTTTCTTCACCAAGAGTTTAAAGCAGAGCGAAAGGCATATATACAAGAACAAACAAACAGATACTTGAAGAATTGTTATTGTTTAATCTCGATGTATATCTCCATTTTCCACTGAATCAAGAGAAGTGAAAACTGTGTGTACAGTAGAGCTCTCCATCTGTCATCGAAACTTCTAGACATGATCAAATCGTTAAGCGCTGTAAAAACCTGAAGCTTTGGCTCTTGCGACAATCAATTTCAGTTTGTAACAGATTTGTCATCTATACTTTCTAGAGATGATCAAATTGTCAAGCACTGTAAAATCTGAAGATTTAGCTCATGTAACAATCAATTTGGGTTCGTCATGACAGGGTATTTACGTAAGGAAAGAAAAAAACTCTCTGTAAAAACTGATCAAGATTTAGCTGTAACTCCATCCTGCGACAATCGCTTTGAGTTTGTAAATGACAGGGGTAAGCGTAGAAGGAAACGGAGAAACCAAGGAGAACCAGAAAAGATATCCTTTCCACTCTCGCTAAAAAGTCAAGGCAACCGGTTCAACAACCTCGACCATAAATAGCCTCCTACATTAGGAATTGAAACCTGAGCAGGCAGAGCAGCCATGGGAAAATGTCACCAACAGCATTTTACCAGCCCCGTTCTTGGGCAAATATCCAACGGGTTGTAGCACGAGTCTGGTGTAATCAAGCCACTCTTCTTCGAACAAAAGAATCTTGTCCGAAAGAGAATAATTATCATTTCCAAACCCACAAACCCAGGGGAGCGAGATTGCAAATTTGTTTAATTTTCTACCTTTAATCATTTTGCATTGCTGTCTACTATAATTTTGTAACGATTTCAATTCAGGAAGTGCATTATAGTTACCAAGGATGAATATACCTGGCTCGCGTCGTATTTGACTGCCCTATTTCGGTGGTGAAGCAAACTCGGTCTTGATTTATTGAGATATAAAGTTACAAGTGAGATCTAAATGCCATTCTTTGTTTAAGAATATATATGATAAATTTAGAAATTTAAAAATAGGTTAGGAAGAATGAGTATTGCTAATAGAGTAAGGCCTCAGATGTAATGGAAAAGCTATTTAGAGGAGAGCAAACTCTAAAGAGAGGAAATTAAAAGTGGTCCATGCAACAAGGGCTTGGAGGATTACTTGCTTGACTTTTCTACTGAGTATTTTAGGTGGATATCATCAGCAAGATAAAAGGTGGATATATTGTGGGAGGGGGCACTTGCCATTCTTCCGTTTCTGTTTGTAGTTAGCTCTTTCAACTCAGATTAGAAATATAGTTTCTTCTTCTTAACTGTTAAAAAACGTTTCTTATTTTGATGGAATGCCATAAAGAATTTGCCTGTTAAGAGCCCCAAAAAGGTGTTCTTTCATCTTACATTTAGTTTAAAAATTCCTTCTGTCTGTCAGTAAACAAGTTGTCCTTATTTAGTTTCTCAATTTTTAGCATGTTTCTTCTAATTTATTAGCTCTTTATTTTCTTCTTTAAAATTAGATATGTATATTTCCGCTCTTTTTTTTGCACAAAGTTAATTGAAAAGTAATGAAATGAATGAAAATTCAATTTAACAAAATTGAGGTTTCTTTCCAATCATAACTGAGAATGAAACAGAATCAAATAAACAGGAGCTCACTAACAATTTGGCACTTTCCCTGAACTCTCCTCCGATGTTTTTATCAGCGGGAATTCCGTCGTTGCCAGAGCTCCCTCCTGCTCACAAAATTACGACGTTGACATGATGCGCCCCTCTATCTCTCCTCATCATTTTTAATGCTCTCCCACAAGCAAACTAACATGACCAGAACATACCTCACAGAGCTCGTTCATCAATGCCACCGGGTGGACTGGGGGTAGTTTACAAAGGACTGTGACTAGATTAGATATGTATGGAATCTAAACACGTCCATATTATGATGTCAAATAGAAGGTATAGAAGTCTGGATGCGGGAGAAATGTAGTATTGGTGTCGTGGTGTTGTAGTTGAGTGGATATGGCACCGGACTGTGGATTACTAGATTTGCGGTTCAAGTCTCGCCGCGGCACTAATGTCCTTTGGCAAGACATCGATCTACATTTGCTACTCTCCACCCAGGTGTTAAATGGGTACCCAGTAGGATGCGAAAGATTATGTGCTTAGCTTAGCAAGTGTGCGCTTGTTAAAATGATGCCTGGCTGGAATGCTCCCCAGGGAGTGGAGAATGTACATACATTGTGTGCGGATACATGTAAGCCTGAATCCGATAACCGGGGTAATAATATATATCTGTAAAGCACTTTGAGAGGCGGCCTGCGGTCCTGAAAAGCGCTATATAAGAACGTGCTATTATTATTATTATTGGTGAAAGTGAGAGCTAGGTCCTGGGTTTTGATCAGTGGTTACATCCACGGGCAAGGTATTATATTCAGGTGTATCGATTGGGTACCATAGGAAGAGCATTATTTATAATGATGAGGCTACCCTGGGTACATGGATAGAGACGTCATGGTCTAGTGGATATATCACTGGACTATGGATCACATGGTTTGCAGTCCAAGTCCCTCCTTTAGCAAGACATTAATTTGCCACTCTCCACCAAGGTGTTAAATAGATACCTGGTAGGATACAAACTTTAACATGGTTGGATTGGCATGTAGGCGTTTGTAAAATGGCTCCTGGCAGGAATACTCCTCAGGGAGCAGAGCATGTCAACTTACAACGATTGGATGGTAGTACAATAATTACAATGTAAAGCACTTAGAAACGTAGTAATAAGCACTATGCAAATGTATAGTGTAATATTATTTAAATTATCAATTTTGAGGTAATAATCATGTTATACCCAATTATGAATGTAAATAACAAGGGATATTTAAAGATAATTTTGCCATCTTCCAAGATGTATAGTTTATCATGTGAACCCACAATAACTTTGGAATTTGAGCCATTTTTGTATAAAAAACAAATATGCATTTCTATCACCGATGGAAGAAGGAAGAAAATTAGATGACTTTCTCTGGGTAGTCGACCCCTATACAAATTTCAGTACGCTTACACGCGAGCTCGTCAACGAGTTCGTTGACGAGCAAGCAGGCGAACTCGCCAGCGAGCTCGTTTCGTTCCAAATATGCAAATTAGCTACGAGCTCGTTGGGGTGCTCGTTGGTGTGCTCCAAATATACACGCTCGTCACTGGCTGATAAGCTCGTTGGCGTGCTCGTTGGCGAGCTCGTTGGCGAGTTCGTCGGCGAGTTCGTCAACGAGTTCGTCGGCGAGTTCGTCAACGAGTTCGTCGGCGAGTTCGTCAACGAGTTCATCGACAAGCTCGTCGGCGAGTTCGTCAACAATCTCGTGGAAAAAATGGCTGCAAGCTTAATGGCGTGCTTAACAGCAGGTTGGCATTGAGAACAAATTTGTGTCTACCTATAGAGGTGAACTTGATGATCCTGTTGAGCTATTGGCAAGCATATATATATATTTATCTAACTTATCAACCTTTCAATATCCTGGTAACATCTGCAGGCTGGCCATGCAGGGACAATTCAGTTGGCTAGCTGGTGAAGAATACATTGATACTCTTAGGGCAATTTAAAAGCTCATTACTTCTGGGATATCAATCAATTAAATCACTAATATATCAAAGAACAGAAAGAAAAGATATAACATAAAATGTAACTTAAAACAAGTAGCTCTTTATTAGAGTCAATACAAACCCTGTATAAAGCGTGTTACCTGTATGCAGGGTTCACAACTTCACACAACAATATGAATGAATAAATTATTTCCAAATTATATAATTACACTGAAATTAAATATGTGAGTAATTACACTGTAGAATGCTCTGCCTTTGAAGAAATATTATTATCCCTTTTGGTAATTATCCAATCACTCGTAATATTACAAAGATCCAAACTAATAAAGCGGTATATAGCATCCCCCTTCTTGTCAGTGTATTCATCAACCCAGGGTACCAAGTAATGATACATGTACATATACTTTAGGATCTCTAGAACAATCCATTCTTTATATCCGCTAGCAAACTAGTTTTCAGTATTCAGACCAAATGCATTCTTGTGCTCTCATGTTGCCTAAAAGATAGGGTTGTCAGTCAAGATACAGGAATATTTACATGAATATAACCTTATCACATAGATTATATCTAATGTTACTTTAATGAAGTGAATATACTATGTGCTAGATAGATAGAGAAACAAACTTCCCAATATATGAAAAGATATCTCACTAGATTTAGAAAGAGAATAAATACTTTATCTCATTATTCATTACTTTACACTTCTCTTTCATAAATGTATAAGAGAGGTAGGCCTAACTGTTGGCCTAGTCTTATTATAAATACACAAGTAGAACATTTAGTTATAAAGTGTGAGAAATAAGTTTTTCTCTTACCTAAAACAAAGGAGCTGCAGCATGCAGTACCATTCAAAACCCATGTCTGCTCTCTACAACAGCAAGATAAAAAATAACAAATCAATTCATTCTTATCAGGAATGCTACAAGTGGTGAGAGTAAACAAGAAAGTGAGAGAGGGGAGAAGAGAGGAATGGGGATTTGTGTATAAGCAGGGGGAATCCTATATGTACATAAGGAGAGAGCAAAGTAGAAAAAGGGAGTTGACCTCGAATCAAGCACTGTGCTCTTATGTAATACCTGATAATGACATTTCAGGGTGTTAAATATATGATACAGTCAGAATAAATGGCAACCCCCCCCCCCCCCCTCCTTCCCAATCTGGTATGCTGCAAATAAATGTTTCAAAGTTTCAAAAGAATTTAATTAAATTTACAAGTAATTTGACAGGTTACTTCAGCATGAACAAGCTATTGTTTCAATTTCAACACAAATTTTCTGAACTCTCAATGTAATTTCATATGTGTATTTTTATGATACTGGAGAGATTTCACCATGGATATTTCAGATCCAAGTATAAAAATAAAAGAGTATATTCTATGGTGATAATTTTGTCCATGTCTTAATGCAGATATGTAGTGGAGATAACTTAAATAACGTTGTGTTTCAAAACCCTGGGTTTAAATTTTTATGTAAGGTGAAACCCAATTTTTTGCCCTATTTAGGACACCAAAACGTGACATGAAAAAACCTAGTTCTTGGTGATGAGTATTCTCTAAATTTGTATGACTATCTGATGTTCAATATGTCTGGTAGTAAGTGCTGAATCTATTTATGCTCATGTCATTAATAATCTTAGGTTGCGTGGCAATGTTTTTTCATAATCACCATATTTCACATCTTGTACAGTTGTTATGCATGGTGTCCACCATGCAACACGCGTTCCATTTGGTGCTTCTGCATGATGAATGCACATTATATGAACAACTTTGACAATTCCCAGTTTATTTCTTGGAAGAACTCCATGGATCAAATCAATTAAAAAAAGATGAAGCTTGAAATGTAATAGTTAAAAAAACAGCACATGTTTGAAATTCTAAAAATTCTTTGGTGTCCACCCATAACACGCGTTATATGAAAAATACAAAATACAATTTTTTTTAAGAAAACTTAATTTATAATCTTTCTAATCTTTCACAAGAAAGGCTTTCTACATTGTTTATATAAAATTCATTGAATTGTTCAATTTTGATTCAAATAGATATTTAAAAAAAAATTATGAACCTTTGGTGTCCACCCTAGAGGACTGGATTTACCAGTTTACCCCTGAGTTTGCCACGAGCTCCCGAGTTTACCCCCGAGCTCGCCACGGGCTCCCCAGTTTACCCACGAGCTCGCCAGTTTATACCCGAGCTCGCCACGAGCTCCACCTTTTACCCACGAGCTCGCCACGAGCTCCCCCTTTTACCAACGAGCTTGTCACGAGCTCCCCCTTTTACCCACGAGCTCGCCACGAGCTCCCCCTTTGACCCACGAGTTCGCCAGGAGCTCCCCAGTTTACTCCCGAGCTCGCCCACGAGCTCCCCCTTTTACCCACGAGCTCGCCACGAGCTCCCCCTTTTACCAACGAGCTCGCCCACGAGCTCCCGAGTTTACGCTTGAACTCGCCACGAGCTCCCCCTTTTACCCACGAGCTCGCCACAAGCTCCCCCTTTTACCAACGAGGTCTCCCACGAGCTCCCCAGTTTACCCGCGAGTTCGCCACGAGCTCGTGACGAACTAGCGCACGAGCTCGCCAACATTTTGTAAGATCGTTACTAGCGTCCTGGAAGCGTGTTACGAGCTTAAAGCCTAAAAAACGATCTTATTAAGCTTACCACGAGCATAATACAAGTTCGCGACAAACTTAAATTTGTATACAGGCACATACTCTTTCTTGACACTTACCCATGATTCCCTCAGAGAGAACCTAAAGCAGTCGGTCCTCTGGTTGCTTTTATGCTTTCTTAGCAGTCAGGTAAAATAACCATCAAGATTATGATTATAATTCCTAACGCCGTGAGTCAGACCTAGCTCTGTCATTCTCTGGCTGAGCAGCTCAAGTTCAAAGCCTATGGTGTGCGTGTAGTAGACCGTGCAGTCTGAATAGTCTCTTAGTGCAGACACTTTGTTACGCACAACGACTGACAAGGGTTTGTGCCTGCAAAATATTCTTCAGATAGATGGTCACATGTTCTTATTCACATCACAACTACCTCACGTTCGGGTCAGTGCCCAAGCGAGGGATCCGGCCTCCTAGCTTCATCAAGTTGGAGCAAAATTTAAGACGTGCGACAGCCTTTGGGGATAATGCATTATACATAGGATGGTGTATGGATGAGCTTTAATATTCGTTACTCCCATAGGTGCTGTGAATCGTCTATTCTATTGTTGAATGATATGCGTGGGCACTGTGAAACAGTAGTAAAACCCATGCACACCACCAGACTGACTCTCCTCTGACCCCAAACATCCATCTCCTTGGCTGTTCAGTGTAATGTAATCTTTTTGTTTTTCCACCATTGATCTTATTAATATGACTAGGGTAATTTTGTTTGCCTTTCAATAGCAAGGTTGTTGATTTAAATCCCTTCCCGTATGCCATTGACCAAGGCATTTTATTTAAAATTGCCTGGCTAGACGAAGGTGTAATTAAGAGGTACATAAGCAGTACAAATTCCAAGACTGCTTTGCGCATGACAGAGTTTCTTAGTTTAAGCCAGGGGAGAAAGTATGTAACATTTTAACTTTTTTTAAATTTCATGTATTTCAGAATATATATAATTTATTTGATTGACAGTATAGTTTGTTTAACTACTGCAAGTTTACAGACTTGAAATGTTGGGATTTCTGTGCATATTTTATTTCTTGTTCAATTCATGCCTGACGGATTCATATTTTATTTGATCTACAATACTGTACTTGTACATTGTCAGTATTTTTTTTTGCTCTTGAAAATTAATTATGTTTTTTCTCTCTCTCTTGACAGATAACTTATCCTGCATCCACCTTGGCTCAGATCATCATATATGCTGAATTCTGGTTTCTCCCACAGGAGTCTACATTTGGTAAGCCTCACAGCATTCATTCTTTAAAACTTATGCATACTTGATTGATATATTAAGTGTACTTCAAAAGAGTTGCTTAAAGTGCACAGCAATCACCCAAAATTAATTTGTTCTGTATATTCTGTCTGCTCAGTGCGTGACTTTAGCCCTTACACGAGTGATGAAAGTCATGAGAGTCTAACATGATCCGATTACGCCACACCGCTTCCTTTTGAGGTTGATTTCATACATTTTAGCCATACTCAAATTATATTCTTAGGTCTTTGGTACGCTTTAAAGGTGTAGCGGTTTATTGCAGCATACAGTATCTGCACATGTGCATGCTTTACTGCACAGAAGACCATTCTGTTGTGCATTTTCTTTGTTTTAACATAATACTAATGCAGCGGATTGTAGGTCCAGTAAGTTTCAAATGTGAAATGTGAAACTTAAAACCAAGTAAATGTCACAGGATGTCATGTTTGTTTTCAGAAAGGGCAAAAGTAACCTAAGTCCAAACACACCGTATTTCAAGAACTCCAAGTGAGACAATAGGAAGAAGAAAAAAATTAGGCTGATAGGACATATACTGCGTTTGCTGTCACTCCTGTGCAATTTTTATCCTTTTCTTGACGATATCCCCATATATTTCAAAATCAACCCCAACGGCATTCGGTATTCAATCATTCTTCTCTCCCTTAACGATTCAACATTTAGCTTTTTACTTTTAATTCAATTTGGCATTTCCATCATAATCCCAGTTGGCTAGACAAGCCAAAAATCATTCCATTAACAAACTGTCAAAAAGAGACCGAAAAGGGTCTTTTGAATTATGGACAAATATTGATATTCTTTCTCCTTCTAATTCTCCTCTGGGCGACTAATTCTCTGCCTTCCATTAAGATTTACTGTTGTTGCATATATCCAACGTCGGCGCCGGCTTAATCCTCTAAGCATACTCCATTATGAAGAATAACAGGGAAATATTAGTTTGACATTTAAAGACACAAGTAAGGTTGAACTTGTATGCTTTTATATGTCAGAAAGTGTATATTCAGTTCCCTCTGTAGACAGACTAAAAGTAAAGGAATCATGCGGACCATGCAGATGTCTTATAAGTTTTGTATTCTTTGATATCCTCTTTTTTTAATATTTGTGTGATTCTTTGATATCCTTAATTTCTTTATCAGGTTTCGGGGTGTAAAATTGATGATTCAACATTTTCTCGGATGGAAATTGCTCCAGGCTCAATTTTATCAAAGATTGACATATTCTTAGCCAAGCAAAATACTAAGTAAAATATTGACTTCATCTGCATTCTGAATCAAATATGACCCCAGGTGATTTAATTTAAGAGAAATTACTTTGCCCCTTCCTATATTAAAGTATCTGACTAAGCCAGTGATAAAAAATGAGGCAAAAATGGCTCCTCCAATTCATATCTCCCCCAAATATCAAATCATCTACTTTTAATGTCAGAAGGACATAAACTCTATGTCAAAGTATGTGCATTTATGCCCTTTCAGCACTCAGCAGATGAATTATAAATTTGGAAAAGATTGCTGGAAGCAGTAGACCAGCGGCCATTGATGGAATAATGATCTAGTCTCGCCCCTCACTTGATTTCCAATTACAACCTACCAAGGGACTCATTAAAGTTGATTGCTACTAACCAATGGAAGAAGTATGGGGTTAGCTAGTCCTGCATGTTATTATTTCAAAGTGCATGCGGAAGAGGTCACTAGGTGGATTGGGCCTTGATCTACTTGTACATACCGGTTGGTCATTTTTGGATGCCTGATTTCTTGAATTTGCATTGAGAATTAAAGTGTTCGAAAAGAGTTTAATTCCAAAAGGAGCTAAATCCATGTTTGTAACTCTGGAGAAAAAAGCCATTGTTTACCAGCTTTTGTACAGGCGTCTATGGAAAAGTGATATTAGAAGTTGCATTTTTTTCATAATTGCTCCAAAAATTTAAGTAAATAATTTTGTTCAAAGACGGGTACTAATGTGAACAATTTTCTGATATCAATACCGTAACTCTATTTTCATCAAAAGTGGATTTAGCTCCTTTTGGAATTAAGCTCTTCATATATATATATATACTTTTCTTATTATTAAAATAATAATAATAATAAGTCAATTTTCATCAATGGGAATGGCTTCATGGGCATGATACTTAGATATATTATTGATAATGATGATAGTAATTATAATAATACAGTCAAACCTGATTCAGTGACCACCTGTCTACAAAGACCACTTTTTTTGTTACCCTTGAAAATGGTTTCTTATTGAAACATATACTAAAGGAACCTGTCTAAAAAGGCCACTTTTTATGTTTCCCTTGGGCAGTCGCTATAGACAGATTTTACTGCATAAGATTTGTAAGATACCAAATCCACTTTGTATTTGAGTGGTGAAGTCAGTGAAAGTGATAAATACAAAGAATGGTGTATGTTTGACTGTACCTTATCTAATTTGACCGCACCATTTTAAAAACAAATTATAAACATTCTACATGTCATGTTTGTGAACCATTAATTTCTCAATAGGGTTATGTGTTTTAATGCAACTGCTTTTTCAGAGTTTGCGTAGTGACCTTGGACGATGCAAAAGAGCCTCACAGAGACAAGAATCTTGATCACTCAATATAGAGCTTTGCACTAGGATTCTATGTGTACATGACAAATACCACAGTATTACCGTCACAGTAAAACTGTCGTTGCGAGCATAATTATATACATAAACATGACAGCTTATGGGTTAATATAGAACAGGATTGTAGATATAGGTATCTCAATAAATGATCCTCAAATCCACAGCCCTAAAATTCCCTTGCAAAGCTTGTCTGATCCTTGTAAAGCCCGGGCTGCTTTAGAGAAGCAAAAAGATCATGGGAAAAATTAAAAGTAAACCAAAGATGAAATGTGATTATCCATTCAAATGTCAAATATTTTTTTCTTTTGTGTTGCATTATAACACAATTATTGTTTTCAAGGCTACCATAGCCGACTCTCGTCTATATCATGCCAGCTAGCCTCATATAATTGCATCTGAGCGCCCCATTGTCTACTCATGACCTGTTCTTCCTATTCTAATTTCCTCCCATTATGTGAAATTCAGAGCTGGAAACTGCCCCTGGCAATTGCCCTAGAACATGTGATTCATACATCATTATCATGAATGCCATTGTGCTTGAATGGTTAAAGGGAAAAAGGACTATGTCCCCGGGATTGTGTCATGCTTTTCTAAATTTATGTAGATCAAGTCTCGGTTGAACTCATAAGCACCTGTAGATTGTATACCAGTTATGAAAGGTACATTTTTATTTACTCGGCAGAAGAAGCAATTAATTACATAGATATGCTATTGATGTCAATGGATGTGCCAACATTTTCAGAGGTAACACTCAGTTTCAACATAAAATTGATGTAAGAAATTACTTTTATATATATAATTGGTATAATATCTATCCTAAGCAAATGAGCTGAAAAAACCTGAATAGCGTGCTTTCTATCTTCTTTAGATGTGAACTTATCAGCATGAATGTATTTCATATTCATATCTAAATATTTGCATTTTAAAATCATTTCTGAGTGAATAAGCTTATTTGATTCAATGGGGCTGTAGCTTTTTAAAAATAAACCAATGTAAATATGGCATGGACAAACTGGCAGTTTAATTGGTTAAAATTTGAGTTTGAAGTAAAGTGATTAAAATGTGGTTGAGACCCTCACAGTGATGGTTATATGATTTCAAGTTAATTTGTATTTTTACCGTTACATTTATTGAGTTAACCACCCCCTCCCCCCCCCCCCCCCCACTGTCTCATTTCTTATTCATATCTCTCTTTCTTCCTCTCTCCTTTCTCAATTCATTTTTTTTCCACCCCTTTTCCCTTTCTCTCCTTTCTCTCCTTTCTGATTTTTGGCTATCAATTATAATAATAATGATAATCATAATGTTTGTAATAATATTAATAGCAATAATAATACTAATAATGATAATAATCAGGGTTAATTTAGCACTTAGTACGTGTGTACAAAGTCTCTAAGTGCTTTACAGAAATGTTATCTGTACCTCCCATCTAAAAAAAACATAATTATCATGGAATCCACATTGGCAAAAGTACTTCTCTTACATTATCACATCTATTTCTAGCAGTAGTAATTACTCCTATAACATAACACTCCTTAGAATCAGAAGGGCTGTACCTCCCATCATCTCCCATGTAGATAACACCCTTCTGCCCCTCAGTTGCTTCTATCAGCACTCGGGCAATATACTGCAGTGGGGTCCTTCAGATGTAATTGCATGGCTATTCCGGAACAAAAATATGTCTGCCACTGATTGACAGAGTGCCGAGGGATGAATTTTGCAGTGGATTTAGTACTATAACAAGGCCAAGCATACCGACCAGTCATAGGGAATCATGGTGGGAAATAGGTCAGTAATGGCAGCATGGTATGTCATAGGTCATAGGAGATCATGGTAGGAAATAGGTCAGTAATGGCAGCATGGTATGTCATAGGTCATAGGCGACCATGGTGGGAAATAGGTCACTTATGGCAACATGGTATGTCATAGGTCATAGGAGATCAAGGTGGGAAATTGGTCACTAATGGCAGCATGGTATGTCATAGGTCATAGGTCATAGGAGAACATGGTGGGAAATTGGTCACTAATGACAGCAGGGTATGACTTGTTTTGTGAATGTGTGCATCTGAGCTGAAATCAGTGTTATGTTAGGTATGTATCCATTTACTATTGTTGATTGTGTATTGCAATTATGTTTGCACATGATAACTGATGTACTTCTTGACAACTGTATGTGCTTTATTGTGATTGAAGATGCTTTGAATAAATGTTATACAAGTATGGTATCATTAACATCACCTTTCTACATCACCACGATCATTATCATCATTAATATCATCATAACCATTTTATTAACATCATCATCATCATCATCATCATCATCATCATCTTCATCATCATCATCATCTCCACCTCCTCCACAATCTCCATCATCATTATAATCAACAGCACATTTGAGAAATGAATTTGGATATACATGCATCTCTGTAATAAAACTATTATTTTAAAAAACGGATACCCCCCCCCCCCCAAGGATATATATCTACTGAAGATGTAAATTCTCTCTGTTACTCAAAAAATAAAATCAGTATTATTGTTATCCTCACATATTACATCATCATCATCGCACCACCACCATTTCCAAGAGCAAGCAAACTTGAGGAAGATACATGAGGTGTATCTTCATCATGAAACTTCAATAATTCCCCCAAAATACACTTTTACCATGTACACATCTACTGAAGATATGAAATGTTAATATATTACTCATTTTTATAATTTTTGTTTGTTGTTGTTGTTGTAATTACTTTTATAGTAAGCCTCACGGAAATACCAATACAGTCAAACCTGTTTTAGTGACCACCTGTATAGAAAGACTACCTGTCTACAAAGACCACATTTTTTGTTTCCCTTGAAAATGGTTTCTCATTGAAACATGTACGAAAGGAACCTGTACATAATAGATTTAAAGACTTTTGTATTTCCTTGTGAGAATGATGGTTGTCCTTCTGACCGAAGATATCCATTACCCAAATAGTATAGCTCTAGGACTTTCCGTGCAGTACACATTATCATGATTACCTCTGGAAAAAATAGCCCCCAAAACAAGGTATCTGGAGCAAAATTTGAAGTTTAATCAACTTCCATTTGGATATAGGATGATTAACAAAGCAGCTCTTAAAAGCGATCTATGAAGATGTAAAAAAGTGATAGTGAAGTAGGGGTAACAAACTGGGATTTGAATGTTACTTGCAAAAACTGCTTTTTTTTTTTTATATGCATGTAGTTTAGATAAAGGCTGCAACTAAATATATATATTTATTGTAGGTTACTTCTTGCATATTCTTTGTTGCCCTTTCACCCTTCTAGCGCTTCTAGAGCTTAACAACTTCAGATATAATAATAAGCATTTCTATTATTATCTTTTTAATTCTTGATTGAAGTCCATCTTCTCAAGCAGGCTCATACTGATTGGACTACCCTTTCAAACTCCATGTATGTGTAGTAAATTAAAGCATAAATACATAAAATGAAGTTCCTCTTTCCAGAAGCTTTCTAAAAGCAGGAACCAGGCAATTAGGCTATGACATGGCTGCGCCTAGCGAAGCACATGATTAGAATTTGACTTAATAATAAGGCCATCTGGCCGGAGCAGTGCATTACTAAAAACATACTTATATTTCATGACCTGTAAACTGGGTTGAGTGTGCCATAAATTTGGTAATAAGCGAAGCTGAAATGGGTGCACTTGCGTTCAGACTAGTGACCTACATTCATTATATGGTTATATAAGACTTGCACAGCAATACAAGAAGTTATTACAGTACATTTTTTTAGCCTGAATGTGGTAAGAAACGTACAATGAAACGTGTAACAAAACATCATGTAACGAAAAACATGTTTGAGTATTGTTTCAAACAAAAAACTTGTAAAGAAGCAGGGGCCTGTTCTATCCTGAACGTTGCATCGTACCAAAATCGTATAACTGGGCAGGGCTTACCGTGAGCGCCCATTGCTGATTGGCTAGCTCTCATGTTAATAGACCGCTTCAAAACTTTATTCATACAACATTTGTTTACGATGTTGCTGTCTAGTCTGTACGCCCCTTTTGCTGTATGATGATTCTTTATTTCACGTTTCTTTAAACAAGTTTTGTATAAATTTTGTATAGTCTGAACAGACTTGGATTCAGAGAAATAGGTACAGACTAGGTACTACTGCAGGAAGCTAATTATGTTATGAATATATTGCAAATTGAATAAGACCGTAAGCTTTACCTGAATCCATGCTCATTCTGCAATAATGGATTTTCCGAAATTTGAAATATTTCTTTCGTTAATCACTTAGCAATGTTGCTATGAATATGTCTTTTCTACCAGATATTAAAGAGAAGAGATACTTTATTTGTTATTGATATCATTCTCTCTTTAAACTTATGCAACATATCTCCCCCACTATAATCTATTTTTAATATAATATAGAATATAATATTACATCAAATGTAGTATAGTTCTATCAATTTTAGTATTATTGTATAGGATTTCTCATAATTCTCATAATGTGATCTTTAATTCGATAGAATGGTTTTCCATTTAGAAAAGACTGAGTAGAGCCTTGAGAGTTGAGAGCATTTAATGCAGGATTAATTACAAAGTTGTACATGAGTAGAAATGTCACCGAGAGCTTCAAGGCTGAGAATCGTAGAACTGGTTTATGACTTGCACTTAATGCATCTTATATAATTAAGTGTGTGTAACTCTGAATGAGTGTGTCTACTCCGGAGTAAACTGAAATTTTGTATCATCAGGAAAATGCGAACCTTGTCTGGTTATCGATACCGTATAGAATTCTAAAGATGTTTAATTTTTATAATGCTGTAGAGGTGCTCTCCAATTGCGGAAAGTGTATTTTTGGAAATCGTTTGACTGTTATTAGTAGCACAGTATTAAAAGGCAGTAGTGAAGGATCAATAACCCATTTTCACATGAGTGGAAATGTTATCTAGTGCTCCTGGGTGTGAGTTCATAGAAACAATGTATGAAATGCACATGATACACTTTATTACACTTTTCAGGTTTTCCATGGACAGCCTTCATAAACAGACATAAACTCCACAAATTGAATGGTCAAGTTTAAAATCTCATGAAACATCTAGCAAAAAGATGGAACTTTTACCGTTGAGAAATATGCGACTCTTTACTCTTATAATGACAGACTTTCTATTTGATTCACTCTCTTGCAGCACCGTAATGCAGTTCATTTTCATTCATGGCCACACATACTGAATGATACAAAATGTGCATGTCATAAATTGTGTCAATGATTATAGCCTGAAGCGCTTGGTGACATTTCACTCCTGTAAGCCTTTGTAACTGATCTTTCACTGCAGCCTTTCACGACTTCTAATTTCAACTGATTTAACAAAAAAAGTCTTACCGTACTCGTGAATGAAAAAAATCTTTTCTTTACTATTACGAGTACACTACATTCAAGATTTCTTTAAAATATTGAATAAATAGACTAGGGTTAGGATTTTTTTTCCCTATACATATGATCTTTTTTGTTGTTATTTTGGAAGCAATATTGTAGATTATCCTAATTTATTGACAGTCACACAAACTTAGTGGTACATTATGTGCATGTCATGAATTGTTCTAATGATTATGACCAGAAGCGCTTGGTGTTATTTCCACTTTGTTACTGATATCAAATTGCTCTGTGAAAAATGCTATAAAGAAGCAATGATTTTCTAATGGTTTTTGTTAAGTTATTCATTCTGACAGAAAATGGACTGCAGGGCTGTATTCATTGTGCATGTTTTTAATCGGTCATTCTCATTCATTTCTACAAATTTAGCCATTGATTACACTTAAATATGAGGGAGGTGAGGTGCTAATAAAGACGATATCATCCAAAAATCTTCTATTCCACACTGTATGATATATCGTATGCTTAGTGCCAAATTTCGAATGATTTGCAATGAGCGGTGTCAATAAGATTATTCATGCATTAGCCAAATTTGGTCGCTAGGCAACTAGCAATCCTACTATAGTTAGCTCCATAGAGGATAGTTTGATGAATTATGAATAGTACGCAAATGTCAAGCCAAAGTCCCAAGAGCAAGAGACAGACTTAGAGAGGCAGAGGCAGAGAGAGAGAGAGAGAGAGAGAGAAGAATGCAAGAAAGAAAGAACTAGAGGGGAGAGAAAGGATTTTTTTTGTTTTTGGTTTTTGTTCCATTATTAAAGACAGTCTGCAATGTTATTGGTTCCATGGCCCGACAGTTTGATGCATTGTGAATATTAGTCAAATGTCAAAGTTTCAAAGCAAGAGAGAGAAGAGAAAGAGAGAAAAATCGAGGTGGAGAGAGAGAGAGAGAGGGACAGACAGACAGACAGACAGAGATAGAGAGAAAGAAAGAGAGGGGGAGAGTTGGATGGAAAGAGAGAGAGAGAGAGAAAAAGAAAAGTAAAGGAAAGAAGAGAGGTAGCAAATCCTTCTACAGCTGCCATTTATTTATAATACTAAATATATTTCTTTTAAAGAGAACATAGCAGGTAGTCATTGAGATGTCGCAACTCTTGTGCCTCTTTTCTTGTCAAGTCTATAGGCATTATCAGCAAAGTTTGTGAAGATGAGTTTGGGTAATGAAAATATGTCGGAATGGAAACCTTATGTAGATGTTGTTATTTCATGCCACATTATTCTAATCTTGCTTAATGTGTGTCTGAATCAATAACTTGATGGCTAAATATTTCTATGTTTTAAAAATTGTTCTTAAAAAGTTATGGGCCATGATGATCATGATCATTGTTTAGCCATTATATATATGGCGATGATTTGTTACATTATTCGTGGATAAACACTGAATGTATGATTTTTGAATTTTCTCCCAGACCATTGGTCTTTTATAAAACGGGTCCTAGAATGTAGGCATTCTAATTGGTCAAATGACACCACATGACCATGCATAATTTTTGTTCTACCATGCCTACTGGTAAAAAAGTTTTCCATCAAAAAGTTATAACCCATGGCTGGCTAAAACTGATAACGCATGGCTAAGGTGGGTGGGCGTATCTCTAACGTATTTGAAATCAAGCTGCAATGAAATGTACATGTATGTAGCGTCAAACGGCAAGGACATTGATGCGCCCACTTAGAGGAACATTATACTGTTTATTTTATCTCATGTGTTGTCATTCAATAAAGCAAATGGTGCCTCCATACTGTGTGACTGTTGGCATTTCGATCAGGTTTGTTCATATCGCCAACTCTTTTCTATACAACAAATTATTCATGTTTTGAAGTTTAATTGTGCATTGGTGATATGCACTGCACTCTGTTAGGTCACAATGAGCTGGATAATGAACTCTTCAAGTATCTTTCATTATCCGATTGTGACTTAACCTGCGTGCCTTGCATATTCACTAATGCACTCACAAACATGAAATATTTGTATTTTGTTAATACCCCTGACTTGCTTATGACAGCCAAAATGTTAATGCTTCATGAAATCATTCCATCATCATTGTTATTTTAGATAGGCATAGTTTTGTGAAAAACACTAATTTACATGTACCCATAATCTTGTCATTGACCTTAGAATTCTATAGTCATTTGCAGTGCTAGCCCCCGTCTTATAAAGAGTTGCGATCCACCCCAACTTATATCAAACGCAACTAGATAGGAGACTGCAAAGTTGCGATTGATAAAAGGACTTGCGATTCAATCGCAACTCTTTATAAGATGGGTTCCTGAACAAACATGCTTTAACTACATTTATACAATTGCTCACTACAGTCACTTGCGTGACCAGAGAATGGAGCGATGTCCTTGCAAGCTCTTTTTCGCCAAGAGGAACAGACTTCCTGACTCCCTGATGAACTGTATTATGACTAAAGGGTAAACTGTGACAGGTGCAGCTGTGTGATGGATGGGTAATATACAAGATCCTTTGTTGGATTGAGTGATAGAAGTCTAATTGGTTCCTAATCACAATCATTTGTCATGGATTCAAGTGTTTATCATAATTAAAGCGTATCATCATTCTGCATCTGTTGGTGATAACAGACTGAGTAAATAGTGGCTGAAGTGGAAATCATCTATTCTTCTTCTTCTTCTTCTTCTTCTTCTACTTCTGTTGAAGTACAGGCCACCATGCTGTTGGTTAAAATGGATAACATTTAATTGGATATACGATAGTTATAACTTTTACAACAAATAAATGTTTCTTTGCAATCTTGGTGTATACAAGCTCAGATGACAATTGAAGATATCATCTGATGGGCATTGATAATTATACTTTAACCCATAGTTAACATCCTTCTGGCTCCAAACAGACCATATAGTGGCTTAGAGTGATACTCAATAAAAAATATAATAAAGCCAAAGCTATATTCACCTGTGTTTTCTTTCTAAATTTGATCCAAGAAGAATTTCCAAGAACTTCCTAAAATCTTCAGATCAATAAGTGCTACAAGCTCACTATAGCATCTACAATATTCTCTGGGAAACTATTTTTTAAATCTACTTGCAGCCTTTTCACTTTCTGACAATCTTTTTCTTTTTGTGAAATTGCTAACAACCGATACCAGCTTCCACAAAATCCTGAAAACCTGAGGAGGTGTGATGACTCAGTGGATAAAGCAGTGGTCTTTGAATTGGGAGGTATAGGGTTCAATAACAGTATCTCGATTATTTTGTTGAACTGTATATGGTGTCCCTTACCATCACCTTTTTTGTACATCAGGCTTGGCAGGTACAAACCCTTGTCAGTCATGGTGCGTAACAGAGTGTCTAAACAAAGAGACAGTGATAACTGCACGGTCAACTGCACGCCATACGCTCTGTACTGGACACAGCCAGAGACTGACAGAGCTAGGCTCTGTTCAAGACTTTAACATGAAATTTTGGCAAAGTGTCAAATTAGAGTCTGTGCTACAGACTACATGACGGCAGCGACAGTATGAGCAATAAAATTCAACCCTGCTTCAGTAAGAGTGGTCTTTGGAGAATGATTGAGTCCTGAGGGGTGTTTCACAAAGCCTTTTTTCAATGACAAATGACAAATATCAGTGACAAATCTGCTGATAACCAATCAGAAGCAAGGATTTCAGTAGCTTATAACAAAACTGTCATTTGTCACTGATGTCAAGTTTTGTGAAACACCCCCTGCTCCTTTTTCTTGTCGTCGCATATGCAACAGGGGAAGGTTCTGCGGCCAAGGACTCTTATACAAGTTGATGGAGTGGTCATCGAGGATGCTTTCACTCGCGCCCCTGGTCAGGGGACTGTGTGATCTGGCCGAAGATCGATTGCAAATTGGATTTTGATTACAGTCATCGGTCAAGAGCGGCCGGGCGGCATGGCAGCGGAGATATGTACCGTAACCCAGAAGAATACCAGTTAAAAACAATTTCTACCTAATTGTAGGAAGCTGAGGAAGTATAGAGGTGTTTTGGTCTAGTGGATAAATCAACAGACTCTGAATCCTCTGAGGGTTATCCAAACTAGAAAGTGTGATATGTTTCAGTTTACAGTTTCATTTTATTTTTTCATATTTCACATATTTCCAACATTTTGCAGTGATTTTAAAAGTAAGTGGTACACATAAACGTGAATTATATTAATAGAGACAAAAAATAAGAAAGTTCATGAATTTGTTTGAATGCATTATTAAAAAAGACTGAACTATAAAGAAGAACGGGGGGCCTATGGTGAAAGCTACTCTTGTAAGCTATACGCCCCAAATGGTAGTTAATTTGATAATAGTCTATAAAAATATATGGAACAAGCAATTGATGTCAATCACAGTAACAGAACCTGTATTTTAAAAAAGGGCAATGTTAGAGTTACTTTCATTATAATAATGTAACAAATTTACATAATTTTAATGAATTTGCATTACCTGTAAAAAAACTTGCATTACCTGTAGAAAATTGCATTACCTGTACACTTTGGCAACAACTACAACAACGACAATATGCTCTTCATTAAAAAAAGAAGCGTTGGATTTAATTAGATTTCATGAAGAACATAATATATGGAGTACTTCTTAGATAAATTTTATGGCAATCTATTTTGTTTAATTGCATTAAAATAACTGATCACCATAGTCTATATTTAAAACTTAATCACTCATGCACTAATACAGTGTATACATAAGTAAAGCTGCATGGAGAACTTGATTTTTACTTCTCAACCTCCTCGTCTTCTTCCTTCTTCTACTTCTTCAGTTGCAGTTCATTCTACAATTGGGTGTATTGCCATAATTCTGTTGGCTTGACATAAAAAGATATATTGCCTCCAGACAAGTTGGCTAGCATCTGACCCTGGAAAACTAAGATTACAGCATTCATCTCTAATTATTTGTTCTTTCATAAGATTTCACTCAACCAGAATAAAAGACTCTGAAATAAATTGAATTCTATAGCAATTTAGTATCATTCATCAGTCTGATGTAATGCTGAAGATTTATATCATCTTGATTAAGTTTGATGAATTGGAAATAGAAGGCATTGGTAAAAGTCACTAGCAAACTAAGATTCTCTCTTTCTAGTGTTAGAGTTAAACGCTAATGTAGTAGCATTATCGATGCAATGCATTAGTTCCAATTGAAGCCACAATCCTAAAAGGTTTGAATATTATGTTGTTTTATTTTTCACCAGATAGTATTGATTATCTGATTCAAGACTGGAAATGTGTAATTTTTTCAAAAACAATTCTTCTGTAAATTGTGGTTACTGTTTTGTGCAAACTTGCACGTGCAACAAACAAGCAACTGTGGAGAGAGACAAAGAAAAAGGCTTTTCTTTGTTCAAGAAATATGAAGTCCAATATTATTGATTGGGTGGCTTAACTGCCTAAGGCACTTATGATAAAAAATTGATCTAGAAGAAAAATGGTATACAGTTTGTGAATATGAGATCATTCCGCCCTTGTGGGGGAATAAAAGGATAAATCGAGAGGCAAGGATTGGTATCAGAAATGCCATTATTACCCTTTCGCAATGATAACTCCATATTTTGTGATTTGGATCAATTACGTTTGATTCAGAGCCTTAGAAAATATGCCAGATCCTTGAGTTAGAAGGTCAAAATTTATGCACACTCTGATTCATTTTTTGTCTCATGACTATATTTCATTTGATGTCAGGAATTTTTAAAAGGAAATTAAGCCTTAACATTCTTAAATTGGCAACACGTAGTAGGATTCAAAATCAATGTTTTTTCTGTCAAAATTTGCCTTTAAAAAAAAAAAACATTCTTGCCCATGTATATTTTATTTTCAGAGACATTACATTTCATTTTAAAATGTAGCAAAAGAAGAAAATATTATTGTTGCCAATTTGAATTTGAAGAACAGTATGTGATCAATCCATCCCTAGAAATAAACCCTGTCCTGAAAGGGTTAAACAAATACATGTTAGAGATTTGGATAGATGATGGGACACTAAGATGGATAGTAAAAACATGTGGAAAGACAAGTAGAGAGGCAGAGATATTGTAGTGATGTTTCTGATAAGGGAGAGGAGAGGGGATAGAGAGAATGAGAGAAACAATATACAACAACAGTTGCAAAGAAGAAGAGATAAAGAGAAAGAAAGCAAGTTCAAAAGAGGAGAACAAGAGGAAGGTAAGAGAGAAAGAGAGAAGAGAGAGAGAGTGTGAGAGAGAACTAAAAACATTAGTGAAAGAGAGAGGCAAGAGAGAAAGAAAAAAACAAGAGCAAAGGAGGGAAAAGAGATTTACAAAAAATAGTAAGATAGAGGAGAGATACAGTGTGACTGATAGAGAGAGAAAAGGAAAAATAACAAGAGATAAAGAGACAGAGCAAGATAGAGGCACGCTGGTAGATCCATAACACTTGCATACATTGACAATCAATTCAGTAAGATAGAGGAGAGATACAGTGTGACTGATAGAGAGAGAAAAGGAAATATAACAAGAGGCAAAGAGACAGAGCAAGATAGAGGCACACTCGTAGATCCATAACACTTGCATACATTGACAATCAATTCATCAGTTAGGAAGACTGCAGTGAAGATGTTCATTCTAAAGTCTACAATCTTCTCTTTCTCAGTGTAGTGCTCACTTAATTTGTTTATCTTCCATCTACTGTGGCAGGAGATAGATCATTTCTGAAGAGATAGATTTGTCTTGTGAAAACAAAGCACATGAGTATTGACAAGTGTAACTGATCTTTGCAAGTGCTTATTTGTATCCTTTATCAGTCTTGTCTAGTGGAATGTCTGAGTTTAAATTTGTACACAAATTTGTATGTGGAGTCGAAATGGTAATGTAACGTAAACAGAAAAACGATTGTGAGCTGAAATAGAATAAGGTACTTGATATCTTGATTTAGCTTGACTATTGTAGTCAAGTTTGTAGTGCTAATATGATTTTGGTCACTCAATGTTAACTTGTTTCAGTTGAGACACCATAGCAGTGGGTTAAAATTCACTTTCCATTATAACAATTAACAGTGGCCTCTGTCATGACCATAATGTTTGTTTGTGTTATACTACCCTATCTTGATTTATAATGAATATTATTTTCATTTTTGATTTTCTGCAGGATGACTTGAAGTTTCTCTACCAGGACTTTAAACCTCCTCATGTTCTCATTGCGTAAGGAATTACAGGTGAGCATTTTCCTGAAGTCATTTTTAGACATTTAAGAAGTATGTTCAGACAAGAAGTAAAAAGATAATGCTTGTATTGTCAGGCCTCTAATCACCTAATGAGAGCCAGAAGGGCGTTAACTTGTATACTTTAATGTGAAAGTAATACCCTTTTGACTCTTAAAGCCGGACTGCACTACTTGTAGCTACTTGCGCCCTCTATATGGCAAACAAAGCCTAAGCGGTACCCATTGTTCCCCCATGATCCCCTTTGTTAATTGAGAGCTAATTTGATGAGATAACCACATGTCAGTTACCACCCTGGGAGGTCTAATCTCTCCTGGCCAAATTAGTGCAGATAGGCTTTAATGTGAAAGTAATGCCCTTTTGACTTTTAACAGATTTAAGATCTATGAGGTTCAAAGGTTTCTTGGGAGTGTTGTAGGCTACAAGCCTAAGAACCAATCCACAGGATCTCAGTATTTTCATATCTAATCTGGATATGTAAGTTAGTATAAATGAAGTCATGTAAATGTAAATGCATATGCCTCTTTCACACAGAGATTCATACTAATTTATGAGTTGTTAAATGTCAGCAAAGAAAGGACTTTCGCTTTGTTCACAGTGATGTGTCGTGGTCGAGTGGATAAGTCACCGGACTGTGGATCACAAGGTCCGCGGTTCAAGTCCCGCCACGGCACTAATGTCCTTTGGCAAGACATTGATCTACATTTGCCACTCTCCACCCAGGTGTTAAAATGGGTACCCGGTAGGATGCGAAAGCTAATGTGGTTTGATTAGCAAGTGGCGCTTGTAAAATGGCGACTGGCTGGAATGCTCCCCAGGGAGTGGAGAATGTGCATACCTTGTGTGCGGGTAAGCCTGAATCTGATGACCGGGGTAATAATATGTTGTAAAGCGCTGTGATACACATGTATGTCTGTAAGAGCGCTATATAAATGCCAATATTATTATTATTATTATTATGTGAATTTGAAATATTTATAAGGATGGCAAGAGTCAGATTTAAATACTTTAATATCTACTGTAGATATATTACTGTCGTAGGGACTTTTGAAAAATCAACAAAATGTTGTCTCTATCAAAAGAATCCTTGTTGCTGAAGATATCTTTTGAAGGCAGAGAGGGGTTCATGTCCTTCTCAATGATGCAAGCATTCTTGAGTTTGGTTCTAAATTTAAATTGTTGAAGCTCTTCAAGCGAACAAAGTTATGTCTCTTTCAGTGCGTGCTCCTCGGTATGCAGGCTGTAATTTGCTAACAAATTTAATTTGTCAGAACCCTTTGCAGTTGTTTACTTGAGGAATATACTGTTACCGGGGACTCTGATGTAACAACAAGGATAAGATATAATTTGATTAGAGGGAATGCGATAGGTAAACAAATGGAGGAACAAGCAGCATGGAGGGAGAGAGAGAGAGAGAGAGAGAGAGAGAGAAAGAGAGAGAAAGAGAGAGAGAGGGAGAGAGAGAGAGAGGGGAGAAATCTAAGAGAGCTTAGTAAGGAGAGAAAAAGGGAAGATAGATGAGCAAAAGGAAAGAGTTGTAGGGAGAAGAAACGAAAGGAAGATAGAGAGAGAGAGCTAGCGAGAGGGGGGTGGAAATAGAATATTGGAAGGAGAAATGAGGGAGAGAGAGAAAGAGAGAGAGAGAGAGAGAAGGGGAGAAAGGAAGTGAAAGGAAAAATTGGAGAGAGGGAGATTTGTTAAAAGAAATAAAAAGAATGCATGCAATGCAACATGGAGAGAAGAATTCAGAAGCATAGCTATGGAATAAAATAGATTTCAGGATTAAGAAATTGTATGGAGTGAGGTTCATGAAAGTATTATAAATAGATTTGGAAAGAGTGCTTCTTCCAGGTGAAAAAAAAAAGAGATCAAGGAGATACCATGGGAGAGAAGATTGAAAGAGTCAAGTGTAAAATCTTTCATCAGAACAAAAGATAAGTTGCGATGACAGACAGGACAGGTGTGTAGTAGACCTTTGGCAAATAGATAACAATTACAAACGAGAGAGGAAGGTTACATTCTGCACACCAGGTGATGTCAGTATTTATAGTATAATGACATTACCTTAATGGTCTGTTGAGACTATAAAGAATCATCTTACAGGAAAAGGGGGGTGTTCACACTAGAATAACAACATTTCATAAAGAATTGTATTATAAAGAAACTGGTTTTAAAGAAGTTAGTTGACATGACAGCTTTCCAATCATTGGTGCATGCTCACGATAGGCCAGGGAAAAAAATTTCGGGGCTACTTTTCAAGCTTGCTTGCATGAAAATAGCACTCTTTAATTTGTTTTGCATTGAACTCTATGCAAGTTTTTTTGGGGGCTCTTTTTGGCATTTTGGGGGCTAATTTGCTCTGAGCCACCGAGATAGGCACTGTCCAGTTTAATATAGATTTTCGTACAATGCATCATTCATACTAGAACGGGACCCTGATTTTCTATTGAGTTTTCATTCAAATCGATGCTCAAACTGTGCCTTTCGTTATACACCATGTCTCTTTACACTATGTTTAGACTAGAAGTGAAGTAACAATTATTGTATAGCTGCAAGATAATCTTTATAGCGATACGCTGAACAGGGGGGTTCAAGTTTGGTATTTCTGTAGTGGTTTGTAGGTGTAGTAGTCTATCCCCTGTACTATTCTGGCAGCAGGCGGTGTGTAATTACCGGTGATTGCTATCGATTTGAATTATGAAAGCAATCATCTCCCGTGGCTTGAGGAATATTATAAAATTATCCAGGATATAGTCTGCTATATTGGTTGATTGGGAGATTCAAGCCCCCCCCCCCCCCCCTTCTCTCTCTCTCTCTCTCTCTCTCTCTCTCTCACACACTGTTAAACATATTATTAAAGAGTTCTCCTCTATCTCTCTCTTCTCCGTCAATCCATTCATTCAATCCCACAAATTATTTCCAGGGGCCTACAGCTTTACAAGCTTGCTTTCATGTAGGTCCCATCATATTTCTCTCACTTAAATCAGTACTCTATATTGACCACTTATCTTTATGTAATTTATTATGTATCATTGATTGTTATTTCATCACACACAAAAAAGTACTTTATTTTGAAATGTATATGTAACATGAGAAATATGAAAATAGATGCAATGGAAATGAAACAAAATCCCCCTCTCTTCATGCTCCTCTCTCCCTATCCTCCCCTTGTTTCCATTCCCCTCCCCAGAGAGGGAGAGAAGGAGGGAGGGACGGAGGGAGGGAAAAGAGTGGGAGAGGGAGAGAGGTTGAAAGGGGAAAGAGTAAAATAGAAAGAGATTGAGTGATGGCAGAGAATGAGAGAGAAAGGGAGAGAGAGAGAGTGAGTGAAAGTAGGAGGCAGGCAAGCATGCATGGGTGAAGAAGAGTGACAATTAAACAAACAAGTTGGCTGTCACCAGGTATACTAGATCTTTCTTTATCAAGAAAGACAAATACATTATGTTTATAATCAATCACATAGCGTCAGACCAGCCAGGAGTAGAATAAATCGGTCATCATCACCAGAATCTTCACATACGTACCGCTTGTTGCTAGCAATGAGAGAAGAATGGGAAGCTGGTGGAAAGAAAGTGTATTATAAAAGTGAAACCAGTTGCAGAAGATAATAAAAACAATAACATTGAAATAATTTTAAAAAAGTTGTGTGTGTCTGAGAGAGAGAGAGAGAGAGAGAAAGAGAGAGAGAGATAGAGAGAGAGAGATGAGGGAGGGAGGAACAGATATAGTGGCAGACAGACAGGGAGAGATATACTAGAAGAGAACAAGGAAAAGAGAGGAGACAGCTTAGTACGGGGAGTAGAGAGAAAGGGATGATCAGACAATGAGAGATACAAGAGTGACACGGAGAAGGAGATCATGGGAAAAAGAGGGAAAGACAGGGAGAGAAAGAGAAGGAGACAGAGAAAGGAGGAAGGAGAGATAGAGAGAGAGAGAGAGAGAGAGAGAGGGGGAAGAGGGAAGGCAGGGAGAGAAGAGGAGAGGAGAGAGAAGGAGAGATACCTCAAGCGAGATGATTGGTAAGTGTGAAAAACAAGAAAAAAGAACTGGCCTCAAAATTGATGATGAACGTGATATCAAAACGTGCCAAGTGTTTGGTTTTTGTGCGAGGACGCTCAACCATTGTGTATGCAGCCTCTCATCTTTTCCTCGCTCTACCATCGATCGGAAAATTGGCATGTCCATTTTTTTACAACCATTTCTTAACAACTCATGTTGTTGTTCTGAATCCCTTTATAATGGTACTTGAATAGGTATATCATTACAGAACATGTCAACTTTTATTGATGTGATGTCGATTTGAGGTACCTTAATTGCTCTCTTCTTCTGAGTCAACATGAAGTATGGGTGTTTTATTTGGACCAAATTCCATTACCTACATCTACTGCACCTTTTTTTAGATGATGGATATACTGTCAATTGGTCTGTCAAGCGCTCTGCCATTTTTAAACCTGCTGTTAAAAATAAAATGGTTAACGGTAATAATAGAAAATGAAATTGATTCAGGATATAATATATATTTATAATGTCTAATGGGACCTATAAAGAATAAATGTGACCCCCCCCCCCCCTCCTCCCCACTGGTCCTGCCCTTTTCATCTTAATGACCTACTTCAAACGGGAACTCATGACTATGAATCTGTCCATTAATGTCTATCAAATAATACTTTTAAAATAGGCCTAATTTATTGTAAAATACACTTCACACATTTTCTATCAGCACAAGCTTTAAAAAACATCAGTTGCATTTAATTTGCTTCATAAACGTTAAGCTGAAAAGAACCCCAAATTATTTCCCTCTCTCTTTCTCTCTCTCTCTCTCTCTCTCTCTCTCCCTCTCTATCTCTCTCTCTCTTTCTTAGACACACATTCCTGCTCATCTAAAAGAAAAAGGGGACAAAAAAGAGTATTGTGGAAGTAAAATATCTGCTGTACCAGGCTTATGATATAATCATATGCAATCAGATTGACCTATTTTGTAAGCCAAGTGGATGGAATTATGATTTCTTTTTTATCTTTTCAATCAGTAGATACATTATACCTCTGGTCTAGATATCATCTGATATGATAATTGCGTTCAAAGGTAATGAATAAATTTCCATGGAGAAAAGCTTGATGCAATGAGGCATAAACAAAAAAAGATGTTGTATTGCCCTTTGCAACCGACCCCAAAATCTTAAAATCTATGGTCAGCTTATTCTCTTCTGGGGTGCCTATTAGATTTACTATGATGAAAAGATGTATGGAATTGGGCCAGTTTTGCTGTAAAATAAATACAGCATTTTTATATATTTGATTGGTCTTAACAAGTATAAGATGTCACAAAACATATGTTACACATCAATGAAATATCATATACAAGGAAATTATGACAAAATTAAACCAAAAACAAGCATGATAGCTAGAAAGTTCACACTTGCAAAGCATTTTAGTACACTGATCATGCTCAGAAGCTCTTTCACATGTATCCTTTTCAAATTTCTTAGTGCATTGTGACACCACTCAATGTAGAGCTACATGTAGATTCAAGATTGAAAGAGAGAGTTTGCAGTGTGCCACTTTTCTAAGGTGATAAATTTTCAAAATCACTTTAGACAAACACTTTCTCAAAGACAGTTTGATAACACTTTTTGTACATAAAAGACTGTCTTGGGTACTTCATGAAGACTAGTAACTCCAAACTTGTAGAAAATTTTAGTACATCGATCACGGCTTGGGAGCTCTTTCACATTTACAGGAATCGCTTAGTGCATGCGCTGATACCTCACAAGGGACAATTCCTTGAAGTATGATCCAGCAAATCTCACACCCTTCGCTTAGTTCATGATTATTAACCGGTCTGTATTTCCCTCTCTCTTTAGTTGAAAGGGAGAATTAAAATATTACCAATTTTAACGTGTGATAAATCTTCAAGACAAATATTTTTCAGAAGAGACCTTTACTAATTTCTACA
>JAVYIG010013677.1:0-45821 GCA_035222895.1 Strongylocentrotus droebachiensis
TATCTTTAACATGATGTCCCAGTTTATTCCATTAAAAGCACACATGATTATAGATATTCTTGTATTGTTACCACATTAATCATTAGCATTATATCAATCCATTATCCATTATCAAAGCATGATCAAGCAATTTTGGAACCAGAGCTACAGCAAGAGCCCCTAGTCCTGCAAGTAGGAACCATCGCCACTAATTGAAGGACATTCCTTGCAAAATATACACTGCAGTAGCATTTCAATATCTTTTTAATTTTCCAATAGAAATATTTGTGATTGCAAGATCACATTCTCAAGAGGCAATGCACTATATAGGCTATTGAAATTGTGATCTAAAATATTTTTTCCTAGCATTAACCAACGGGCATGCTTATACAGATGTGAAGAGTAGCTATATTCACAATTATTTTATAGCATGTATACATTATAAGTTTTCACTCATGAGCCTTGTTATATAAGATCTTACAACAAAATGGAGACACAATGAAATATCATTTTCAAATCTTGTTATAACATGTACCTCAATTCTAAAGCTATCAATATACAGAATGAAACAAAAGCCACTTAAACAGATATCCCAATGCTGCCCACCTTCTTCAAAATCTCTTTGGCAGTAACATTCTTATAATTCTGTTTCTCTCTGTTGCAGTTTATATATGCCCCTTTCAATGTATACATGTATCTTTCATTCTGTGTACCTCTCATGTGTGTAGTTTGAAGTGGACTCTTGAACTGAAGCCGTGAATTTAATGGAATTTAGAAATACTATTATTGAGAATGGACAATTCATATGAATAAACAAAATCAAAATACTACAACAAACATTTTACAAAAAAACGCAAACGTAACGTAAGTCATCATTTATCACAAAAATACAGAACCGTCTAATTTGAATTATGATTTTTTTTTTTTAAATTGTTCTGATATATTACCTGTCTCAACCAACCAAAAAGTAGATTAAGGTTATGGATCCCAGTGCAGTAGCAATTATAGAATGGAAAAAAGGCTGGGGGGGGGGGGGGGGGGGGTGCTCAACACCCCTACAACCCGCACCACTCCCCCTCCCCCCCAATTCAAAGTCTTCAAGCCACCCCTAAATATTTCTTGATTACGGTATAAACGAATTTAAGTGAGGCACAAGAAGAAACCCCCCCCCCCCCAAAAAAAAAAAAAAAAAAAAAAAAAAAATGTATCTTATTTCTTCTAGAACCACATAAGTTCAGATTCTGTCCATTTCTACATAATTTTTTCCCTCATTTTTCTTAAATAGTCGCGCGATCTCGTAAAATACACCCGTCAAGGACAAGAATGAAAGGACTGTCTCTGTTTTAGCGTTGAAGCCTTGAAGGCGAGTCATTTTCTCAGCTGATTGGGCACTGAACACAGAAACTATCCAGTCAGTTGACCAGAACCACATCTGATCTAGTGAAATATATTTTCTTGAGACATCCAGTATATTTTAAGCCAACATCATATATTAACAAAACCATCCTACTCTAGAATAAGTCTGAATGGACCACTTTTGTTAATGTATTACTTTCCCATCGCAAAAACTGATATAGGTTAATTTCTTCATTTAGTATAGAACCATGATTGGCATTCAATGCTTAATACATCAGGGGACAATCAAGCTATGACACACAAGATCAATGTTTTAACCAGGATTAAAGTTAGTACTGGCCCTTATGTTTTTTAAAACTTTTGAGCTCTACAAATATGATCATAAACTAGATGGACCTTCAACTGCACAATCGAAAACGATGCCTCCACCATAGAGCAATTTTTAAAATTCAAGTTTGATTGTAATCCATTAACAGATTCTCAGAATATATGTATGACCCTTTGATTTTTGACATCATGACCCTAAAATCTAATCATTTCATTGGCTCTGCAAGATACACATATGTCCGAGTTTGATAGTAATTCATCCATTTCAGTTTTAAAATATCATGAGTAGAAAATTGAATAAGAATATAGTGAGAATACTTGCTCATCTGAGTGCATTATAATAATAATAATAATAATAATAAAATTGGATATTTATAAAGCGCACATATCCACCCTGCAAGGTGCTCAAAGCGCTCCAATATTACCCTGGCTCTGCTAGGCTACCGATTTTGATGCTCACAGCATTCAAGGAATTCCTTTTTACAGGCACCCGTTTCACACCTGGGTGGAGAGTGGCAAATGTAGATTAATGTCTTGCCAAAGGACATGAGTGCTGCGGCGGGACTCAAACCGCAGTCCCTGTGATCCACAGTCTGACGGCTTATCCACTAGACCACAACACCTCTACTTGTATACATTTAATACTACATGTAATTTACACAAAACAAGTGTGGCCAGGCACCACAAAGCTATCAAAAAATTGCCTGATATGATTTCATTTTAGCTTATGTCTGATTCTTAAAGAGAAGATTATCAGCTTTAAAATGGTATATAACTTGTCACAGCTGGAGGTAGCAGCGCCAAATAAATATGAGAATAATATCCATATTTATAGAAAAAGGTGTTTCAAATCAGTAGTCTATTCAAGCCCTCCGACTCACAAGGGGCTGTGCAAGGTGACATTATCAAATTGTCTTCAAACTTGGCATACCAATTAAGCACATCCTATTCTTTGTTTTGACCAGGTATCAATGAAACAGCTTTATCTATTAAACAGGTATAGATTTAAAATCTTTAAAAAAGAGAGACCATTAGCCAGGGTCATACTCAAATTAAAATTATTACAACAAAATTAAGATCAAACAACATAGGTCTACAAAAACTGCCCCAAAATACGATTTTTTGGGGACCTTTTTTGGAATTTTGGAATTACATAGAACAAAGTACAATATACTATTTCAGGAAATACTAAAAACCAAAATTTGAGCAACCTTACCTAATCCACCTTTAATAAGCCCTAACTTGAAATCACACCACCAACCTTTTTTTCCTTTTTTTTTTTGGTGGTGCCTGGTCATTCAATTATACATTTTTTCAAGATGAAGACTAGTAACCAGCTACAAACGGAAAAAGATTACCACCAATCTATACAACATACTACAATACGGTACTTAATCTATTCTTCTATCATTAATTGATTGCATTACCAGTATACAAAAATAAGATTAATTGGTAATTCTACATCAAGTATAAAAACTCCTTAACCAAATTAAAAGTTTATTAAAGGTATCGTTCAACAAATAAACCCATTACATACCCTAGAATAGAGTTAAAAATACCCATTAATGTTCAATGGCCAGTGTGTTATAAATTCATAAGAAAGTATAATTTTTGTAATATGAACCAAATACATATTTTTCTTTTTTGAAAGGGATAATGTTTGCCATTTGTAAAGTAATGTAATCAGTGAGAAGAACTCTCATCTGATAATGACAGAGAAAAAATGAATTCTGTAATCGCTATAAAGGTTTTGTAAAATATATTCAGTTACAAATTAAAGCCTACTAATACAGATAATCTTAATATGTTATCAGGGTAGGGTCCCGGGGGGAGGGGGTACTCACATATTAGGACAAACGGGGTGTGCCGCTCTAAAGGTAACTTTTTCACCAAAAAATCTCTAAACATGGGTTTCACTTTTAACAAGAATACCATTAAAAATGGGTCCGTTTTTTTAAAAATTTCAAAAATTTGCAGAATTTTCAGGTGTTTGCCAGGCAAACACCAGAAAATTGTGAAAAATGACCCCTAATAATGGGTAGCGGTTTCGAGGCTTGAGCGGCACACCCCTGTCCAAACCAAATCTGAGTATCCCCCCCGGGGGTAGGGTGACAGAATATGAGAAACTAATGTCAGCCCATTGATTTAGTTTAAGCAAGATACATTCCTGTAACACTTTCTGTAGCAAGCTATACTGGCTCATCAGACAGGCACTTGATGACCCCCAATTCTACTCCTTATCTTCCACATCAACATTCTTGTCAATCTAGCTCTGTAACTCAAGTTAGTTGATCTATGAGTCTTTCTTTGTCTCAGAGGATGCCACTTGCTTCTGTAAAAGTAAGAGAAAACAAAGAGTTATTGATGAAAATAAGACCCAGTTAAGAACAAGTCCAAAGTATTTGGTAAATTGGTGCTCCAAAATTATTATTATTATCATTATTTCATTGGCAATAAAGAAAATATATATCAGATAATTGAGCAAATATAGATAAAACAAAATGTTCTCCTTGACTCAAGAGACTGCTAATTTAGAATTCAAAGCCTTTTTGGTATGTCATTTGTTGACATTTCATTTAAGTACAATTCAAGTAGCCCGTCTCTGTATTTCTTCAATCTTACTTGAATTCTAAATTTAGTATACAAAATTACAAATGCCATACCGGCTGACAATATTCAAATATAGGTACAACAATTGTCTTGAAAATATTAGTATTGCTATTGATGTGAATTTTTCTTGTAATACAACATTCATGAACAAGTATAGTTGATTGGTTGAGCACCTGTGTGCTTCGACCAATAGGCCTTGTCCATTATTGTTCTAATTATTTGACCGCCGGTCCACCCGTAGAGTATAAAACACACTTGCTTACAATATATTTTATCACCTGACGAAGTGTAGCAGCGGCACACGAAATGTCGTGATCTTTTAGATCCCTTGTTGACCATACATTGCGAGACAAAAGAATATCACTAGCGATATCATTTTCGAAAGTATAGTGAAGTTACAAACATAAGTTGAAATCCAATGTATCATTTTATTTGGTCTGACCCAAGTTCAAGTAGGGCTATCAATGTAATACAATCATCAGGTATACTTAAGTTTAGATGCAGTTGGTAATTTATGGCAAAAGAATAGCTTGGACTAATAGCTGTAGAGTGTTCACCAGCAATATGTTATATTTGGTAGACAAGTGGCGAGGGAGGGGGGGGGGGGGGTGGGGGAACTACCTTCTTGACACTGACTAAACACCCTAGTGTAATGTTCCAACATATTACTTGTAACCTTTGTTACCTCCGATAGTAATCAGACACTCTATAGAGATTAGGGGATGGGGGCAACATCTTATACGTTTCAAACACCAGCACTGAACTTTCTGATGTGACTTTAATAGATTATAAACATTTCGACACCATGTCTGTTACTAAGATTGCTATGATGGTAATTTCACATACTTGGTAGGGACAATGGGGTGGAGGGGGAAGGGGGAAAACTATGCGTATAGGTTTAAACTTCAGTACAGAGTCTCCATTAACAGCACTCAATCTGTAACACTAACTAACACCTTAAAAGAGTAAAACCCACTCCATCATTATCATCCTACCTGTAGTTTAGAATGTTCTCCTAATAATCTGTCATACTCGGCAGACACTCCTTCAGCCTGCTTCTTCACTGCATCCATCTCTTTCTTTGACTTCTCCAATTCTGGTTGAAAGAAAAGAGAAGAAAAGAAAGGAAACATTACTCATTGCCTTTATATATTGACCAAGAGAAAAACAAGAGCATGTGACTATTCATCTTTGGCCTGAGTCATTATGGTTTTAGGGGTAACCATTTGACAGGAAGAGGTTAAAAATCATCACTTCCACCAAACATGTGAATTAAGTTTGACAAGTTTGATTATATTCTTGAACCAATTTTAATCTTTTCTTTTTCCAAGATAAACATAAAAAGCTGTGCTGAATAAATTAACAAATTTAGGCATTTTCAAGAAGAAAAAAAATCATTGACTGTGTCCTAAACTACATACATTGCAGTTGCAACAGTAACAATAGATTTTCACCAAAAATCCTTAATTTGAAGAAAGAAAAAATGATTAGAACTTCTAACAATGAAGCTAACACACACACACTCACAGAAACACACACAGACAAGAGGTAATGATGCTGGCTTAAAACATATTGTTGCGTATTTGCAATCTCCATCTGATTTTGCTGGAGGGCATTTTTTGAGGCGGTTTAACGCTTTGTGATGGAATAAGTCTTTAGAATCAATTATATTTTTTTTAATCCGCATTTTATGACATCACTTACCTGCTTTTGAGCTTGCTAAATCGTCCCTGGTAGTCTTCAAGTCTTTGGCAACTTCACTGTCTGCAACTGCAGCGACGACGATGTCAGCCATAGAGCCTGAGCGTGAACGACGTTTAGTCTTGGTCTCCAGCTCCTTTTATCAAAAGAGAATCATATTATCCAATCATACCTTGCTTTGTCTGTTCATCCATATTCCTTTCATTGTGCATATACAGATATCAATCTCAATATCTACATGTAGGGCAAGGCGAAGTATACATAATATACATTTTTTCAATGTTGTAAAGCTGAAGAAAAAAATACATATTCTAGAAATGTTGATACTTGGTTAATTGGGTGACTTCTGTTCATAGTCCTCTAAAAATGTGATACAAATACATTACAATGAACTTCTTCGCTTGCCTTCCAGACCAAATCTGATGTGATTCACAGTTTTACCGATCAGATACTTGTCAATATCTAAATAATTTTTGTTGTTCAATTCTGGATGACTTTGTTTTCCTGAGCTTTATTTGAATAATCTTTACAACATTACAATAAGCTCTTTCTTTAGACAGCATACACAGCACAGCTATTCTAAGTTTCAGTCCCAATTTACAAAATTGAGGCTTAATAACAAAATAGTCATTTTCGAAGGTGATGAGGCATAATAGTTTCTGAATAAAAGTAGAACTTTGACTTCTCTAATGTCCTAAGTAAACAGCAATCTAAGTAATTTCAACATGACAACTGCCAACTGATTTATTGTAAATTACATTTCTCCCTTACAAATTTGGGGCTAAGAAATTCAGTCCCAGTTGATTTCTTGTAGATTTCTCCATTATTGTAATCATCATTGTCAAGATTGGGTTGTTGCATACCTGCTTGTGTAAATTTAAAACTCTTGTATTTCCTGTTTCATATACAACCTGTCAATCACAAGTACTGGACAAATATCTCTCTACAATGATGTAAAACAGTTATCTCATACATTTGTTAAACCCATGCACATTGCCAGAGACAAGAAAAAAGAACTGGAAAGTTACTATTTAAAATGTTGACATGTTCATCACAGCTGAACAAATAATTTTATCATGAAAAAAAATTAAAGCAATTTTCGATGCGAATTTATGGCACAAGTCATTAAAAAAAACATAGATGTCATACCAATGCCACAATCTGCAGATCCTGTTTCTCATAACTACTGTACATGGGCTAATTTTTAAAAGTTTAGTTTAGATTTAGAAGTACATGAATTTCTTAAAAACTGACCTTTTGTAGTTCATCCATCTCATCCATGAGTCTTTTGGCCTGATCTGATGCCCCCTGTGCTTGCTTGACTGATGCCGCGTTAGAAGCTATCAAAGTAGCTTCCTTAGAGATTAGGTTGCACATACGCTTCAATACACTGTAGGGGTGAAATTCAGATACAGAAAATATGTTAGTTTCTAACACACAGTAAATGCTATTATATCCTGAGGGCCCATTCAGACACATTAAAGGGCCTAAGGCAACATTGAGGAATAAGAGTTGTTGAACAAAGTGCCATTCACATTCCTGTTTCTTATCAAATACAGATCATTCAGTATTGGAGAACTTTTGTGCAAAGCTATGTTCCTTGTCCGTCAAAGGAATGCCTCTTACCTGTAACCAATCATTTACAAGCAAAATTCTGCAGTCATTTATAGTTATTAGGTAGATTATTGCATCATGAATGAATGGTATTTATTCATCATTCTCCTTCCGAAACGCTACACCAGCTTATAGGACAGGTAAGTGTGAAAGGAAGCGAAGAGGGAGATTATAAATTTATATTAGTTTATTGTGCAGAAAATAGCAAATTCACAAAAAACTTTTTTTTAAAGAGCATATTATCTTTGAAAGGTCAATATGATTACCTGTTTCTTGGCCCTGTCATATAAAGAGGTGTGTATGATCCAAATGGAAAATCAAATGCTAAAAGGCTTCTAATCAATTCAACTGACTACAGAGCAAAGAAAGTGTAACATATTTACATTATTAAAGCGACATGGTGGTTTCAGATATTCATTTTATGCCAAATACATGTTTATGTCATACATTATAACAAGTGATAGTAACTGAAGTTCTGACATTAACTTGACAGGAAAAAGAAAGATACTCACATGAAGAGAAAGAAGGCAAATCCAGCCACATAAAAGTTCCTCTGTGCTCTGAACAGCTTCATATTGAGGACGGCCTCTGCATTAGGTATAGCCACATCAAGTTCATCTTTGGCATCTGTGTACTTGCTTACTTCTCTCACTGAATCTGAAAAGTAAGAAAATAGTTTCTACAAATATTATCTATTTATCTATTATTTCTTAATGTATTATTTTCTGTATAACGACATAAATACATATAATTTAGATATCAGATCAAATGTTAAATAAACACATACAAGATACTTCAGAAATTATCTTGTCCTTGAAATTAATTCCCCCCCCCCCCCTTTCAAGCCATTGAACCAAAACAACATTATCTCCTGACGACGGATAGTCAACTTGTTTGAAACGTTGAGCCACTCCCGCTACTCATCCTCTCCAAGCGCTATATTTCTCTGTAGAACTATAAGCTAAGAAAGATAACCAACAGTCTTTTTCAAGACTATACCAACAGTCCTTTTCAGGACTACAAAACCCTCAAGAAAGATTACCGAGAGTCCTTTTCAGCTCTCCTCAATCCTCCCTCTCTCTCACATGGTGCACCCGCAAGCCTACTGTATATCTACATCACCATGCAAGCCGACACTTACAAGCAGCATCTAACATTATTTAAATAGTACACAAACATGTGCCTGTAACCTTCTACACACAATAGGACATTATATTTCAAGACACACTTAGGACTACATCAAACTCTATCTCTGTGTACTGAACAGAAGCCAAACCCTTGAGGACATGTGTTGATCGATTAAGGCAAAATGACTTCTTAACATTTAAATAGCGCCAAGCCGCCAACACAGTACCATGCAACTACAAAACATTTGCTGACATGAATACAATTTTCAACTGTAAATTAAACTAGATGGAACTTCGACTGCGCGCAGTCGAAATGATGCCTCCGTCATAGAGCAATTTTACAAACCAAAACAGAAGAAATTGTTCAAATTCAAGTTCAATTGTAATCCATTAACAGGTTCTCAGAATATCGTGATTACAAGCAATTTCTCATATACATATATGACCCTTTGATCTTTGACCACATGACCCTAACATCTACTCAGTTCATTGGCTCTGCAAGATGTCCCGAGTTAAATAGTAATCCATCTGTCAGTTCTAATGAGGTTCACAAGCTATTTTTGCATACATAATGAGCCCATGACCTTTGACCTTTGACCTCATGACCCAAGAATCTACTCAGTTCATTGGCTCTGCAAGATACATACATGATCTAAGTTTGGGAGGAATCCATCAATCTGTTCTAATGATAATGCGATCACAAGCTATTTTTGCATGCATAATGAGCTGCATGACCTTTGACCTTGACCTCATGACCCCAAAATTTAATCAGTTCATCGGCTCTGCAAGAAACATACATGACCTAAGTTTGGCAGGAATCCATCAATCGGTTCTTGAGATAACGCGATCACGAGCTGTTTCAGCATACATAATGAGCCCTGTGACCTTTGATCTTTGACCTCGTGACCCCCAAATCTAATCAGTTCATCGTCTCTGCAAGATACATACATGACAAAAGTTTGGCAGGAATCCATCAATCGGTTCTTTAGATAACACGATCACGAGCTGTTTTTGCATACATAATGAGCCCTGTGACCTTTGACCTTTGACCTTTGACCTCGTGACCCCCAAATCTATTCAGTTCATCGGCTCTGCAAGATACATACATGACCAAAGTTTGGCAGGAATCCATCAATTGGTTCTTCAGATAACGCGATCACGAGAACGGGACGTACCGTACGTACGGACGGACGGACGGACGGACGGACAACCCGAAAACATAATGCCTCCGGCTACTTCGTAACGGAGGCATAAAAATTGTCCCAAAAGATTTTAAATAAAATTCTTAAAAGTTTACAAATTCATATGTATTTATTAAGAGAGATTAAGTGATGATATCCTTGCCAACCCTTCCCCCCTTAGCAACAAGTGAGTTGACAATTAAGGCGTGTTCACATATATGCCACGGTAAACCTTAGCGGGTTTTTGTTGTTGTACTAAATGAATGCATATTTGGACAAATAAAGTAGATGTATGCAACAATGGTGCTATGCATACTCACTTATTTTTGTGTTATAGGATTAAAAAAATGGGAATAGCAGGAAGTTTAAGTATGCTTTTAAACAAAACACAAAGTAAACAGTCATTGTTTACTGTATGCTAAAATCAGTAGACTTACCAAGGAATAGCAAGACAAGGATGAAGAGAAAGACATTGAAATAGATGTATGCATAGGCTGTGATAGACTTCACTATTCCAGAATTAAAGAATCTCTGCCACCTATATCAAAACAAAGAAAAAGAAAACAAAACATAGCAATACATGTAAATGTACATATTTCAAGGCTTCCATTAATTTTGACCGATTCATGCTTTTTATCACAATCTGCCAATTAATTAATGTCAATAGTAGAACAGAGAGAAAAGATTGAATACATATACCGTATTTGCCGGCGATAAGGCCCCCCCCCCCCCCCCCCCCCCCCGATTTTGACATTTAAAAAAAATAAATAAAAAAAAAAACTTTTGTAGAAGTCGGGATTTGATCTCTTGCGTACAAATGTTGATGTGACCAAAATCATCGCCTTAGACCATCCTGCACTGATACTATCCTATGCAGTTTTCTGTGATGTATACATTGCGCCTCTCTCTTGTGTATTGAAATGGATTCAAAATAGCGACTTCGCGTGCTGGATGCTTCGCGGCAGCTCCGTTAAACGGGCCCTTCTTTTACTTTTGCAATGCATTGGCACGATCTTAGATCAAGATCTATCGGCAGATGTTGTTTTTGGAAGTTTATTTTCGTCTTCATGTCAACAATGCAAGATAAAATTGTCGGTAAGATGTGTGGAAATGTCCTGTACCATAGTGGTATAGTTATTTTACCGTTTGTAGTCCCATATGTGCAAATTGTGCTGGTTTTGACTTCATTTTTTAATTTTTTTTTACTCTCTCGCCGCATAGGCCGCACCCGACCTTTTGATATTTTTTCTTCCAAAATTACTGCGGCCTTTACGCCGGCAAATACGGTAGCTACACTTTTAATATATATATCTGTAAAGCGCTTAGGCATATCGTCGGATCGATGTATTGAGTGCTATATAAACATGGAATATTATTATTATTATTATTATATTGAATTTAAATTACATCACTAGTGTCTACCTTTGCAGAATGGCATAGATTGTTTGTGAATTTTGTGATTAAACTGTTGAAAAACATAATATTTCAAAAATATTTTGATTCTCACATGTATGGCTTGATGAATGGGAGCATTAGCAGGATAAGGGCAAAAACCTCCAGATATAGGAAGGCTGCCACAAATGTCCACTGTAGTGTCATGGTGTTTCTGTCTGGTATACTTCCTTCAAGATCCCTCAAGGAGTATTTGGAATACTTGTCTGTCTTCTGTTTCCTGAAGAGATGGTAGGGGTCTAGAAGATGTTATCTGTAAATGAAAAAGGTAAATAGAGATGGGAAAGTACTAGATTATGAAAATATACATGTATTACCAAACTAGGTGGACTACCTGATATCCCATGTATAAATGTGTATTGCATTTAAAATCCCTGTTAACTATACTAATCAATTAAATGACTTCACAAATAATACATACCGGTACTTAATTCAATCTGACCAATAGTTCATCACATACAAATAAATCAAAAACTCCTTTTTATTGTTCGCTTGGGGATTAGTTTGTTCCAAAATATAATTGCTATATTCTATCAATTAATAATTTAACTAAAATTCAAAAATATGGGGACTTCAATAATTGACTTATAATGATTTTTTAGAAAAAACCAACACGCTGTTAATTTATGCAAGTTCTAGGGAAGTTCTGTAATGGGGAAGTTCTATCCCTGACTTTTGTTTAAAAGTGAGTGAGACGGACTCGTTCAAGCTTCTTATATATCCAGTCTATGCGAACGTAGGGGGAAACTTATGCAACTAAAGAGTACGTGCATGTACAGCGCTTCGCGCCTTAAAGGGATAGTTGAGTTCTGTTTTCAGACTGCAAATGCCTTCAAAGTGCATGGTTATATTGCTCTATTCTTATCTATGACATTTATAGTGCCCTTTTAGAACCTAAAATTGCTATGAAGGTAATTTTAGACCCTAAAATGTGTGAAATTTAGCCAATACGATCATACCAATTCAGCTCCACTTTCAAAAAATATGGTGACCGTTAATTATTTAATTAAAAATAACAATACATGGGAAGGCTGGTTGCAGGGTTGGCATATTTTCTGCTTCGAAGGCTTATTTCCCGAACGGCGGGAGATAAGCGGTATTTACCGGTATTTACTGCTTTTTACCGGAAAATACCGGGAAATATATTTTTCCACTCACTTGTTCATAGGGATTGTCCAATTTTGAACATAATAGCAATGGTGGTGAGTAATCTCAAATTGGCAATTTGGACAACACAAACAACTCTCCCGTTTGCCATGTACAAAAATATCATTAATTTCTGTTCTTCTCCGAAGTGCCTTCCCTCTTGGGGTACTACTCAAAACATATTATGGATTGTATATTATCATAGGTTCTATGAAAAGAAAAGATCCCCTCTGAGTCAAAAGTTTTGAGAAAAAGAGAAAAAAAAATAGTCACAATTTTCTGTCTGATTTTTTTCAAACTGTCACCAGTCTGCTTCTCTGAATCGCCCGAAACCACCCCGGCTTTTACTCACTGAACCGGCTGAAACCGCCCGTCCGTTTTCAACGCACTATAGTATCCGTTCTAGGGTATACCGTGATAATGTTATATACGTGCGTAATCCTTACAATGTCTATAGTAGGATTCTGCATAGAAAAATAGCGCATGTTTCATATTGTTCAGAACACTTACATGAGAGCAATATTGCAACACCTTCCAGTGAGTAATACACCATTTTTTCAAAATCTCTAGTTGCTAATGGATTAAGGTTGGATAATTGCCATTTTAATTCTTATCACTATCTTGTTCTTTTTTTATATCATTCCATGCTGTATTTGTATGTTTAAATGTTTTTATGAAGAGTGTTAAATAAACTTAGAAGTTGAATTTGAAATATGAATATTTACAAATATTTGTCCACCCTTGTTAATAGTACGCTTGTTGGGGAAATTTTACACCCGATATATTTCTGTCTAAAATCCTCCTAGCTTGGTGTTTGAAAAAGCATATTATACAATGGTGAGAGGGCTGGGTGTACAATCATCTACATCCATTCACACATTGAGACGATTTAGGTCAAATAGATGTTCATCTTTTCTGTACACTGTTTGATTTTAAGATCAGCATTTCTCAATGAAACAAACACTGTACTGTGGTGCAGCTAGTTAAGCAAATATGACTCATTCCATAAAGAATTCAACATTTTCCCATCTTAAAAGTCAAATGTGGACTGTGGTAGTATTCTCCTTACCGCATATACACTGTAGTTAAAAGCAAGCCAAAGTAAGTGGCGCTCTATTTTTAATAGCGAAATTGCCAGGATTTTGTAGTTGCATGACTTCCAGTCAAAATTCATTACTCACTTATTATTTGTCAAATTTTGTTCAAACTTTCACCAGTCTGTTTTTTTTTTATTTTTCTGCTTTCTTTTAGAGTAGTTTGTAGCTAAGTATGGATTTTTCTGCCGGGACCTGCATCAAGTCAATTTCTTCTTAGATAGGCAAATTCATGCAAAAAAATATATTCAAAAAATTGACTTGAAAACACATCACACAATTAGTCTGAACCGAGTCAGGAGCAAATTTGAAGAAATTATATTTTTAAATGTTGTAAAACCAAAGATATAAGAAGAAAACTGACCAAGTATCTGTACTAAAAATCGTACATGTAAAATTGGTCGTAGACATTCGACAGCTGAATATGACGCGCACGGTTGCATTACGTGCGTTCTCGAATCCAAAATCGTACCTCACACACACACTCTCGCCATACCGCGAATGGTCCGTCGTGGGGAGCTAGCCGGCTGAGAGTTTGCAGCGATACCAACGCAGCTTCGGAGCTCCGCAGCGCGCCATTTTAGCGGGACTCTGAAAGATTTGCGATGGGAAGGCAGCGGCCTAGCTTTTTGCCCAAACAACGCTAGATCGGCTGATGGCAAAATGAAAATAACTACGATCGAGAACATCGTCGGTTTCTTAACTTTTCAGTGAGATAATTCTGAATTCTAATTGAGACTATATAATAAATTAAATCGACAAAGAAACCTCGGTAGAACTCTTATAACTATACAAAAGCTTGTTTATTTCTTCATATGACATTTTGTTTTCGACCATTTTTTCGTGCGCAAGTCAATGTAAACTATGTATTACCAAACTTTCAACACGCAAGGAACGGGGAACACTCGCGGACCTCGTAACAAATTTGTTGCAAAAAAAAAAATTCAAGGGTGATTTTGAAGCAGTGAAGAACATTGGCGCTGCGATGCGCAGAAATATACTTGAAAGAAACTTAAAAAATAATACCTGAATTTTCAGAAAATCGTATTTGTATTAGTGTACCTAGATGTGACTTGTTTATAAATCAGATTTTATGAAGATTTGTCAGGAAAAAATGTCAATTTTTTCCGTTTGGTGGTCATTTCTAGGCTAATATTTTAAAAGTTGCATCAGTAATGGGCCCGATGTTTCTCTTATCGTACTCGCATGTTATTTCTACATAGATTAAACATAGGATGTTTAAGGGTAAGACCAGATAACATTATAAAAAATATATATCCTTCCACCCTCCCATATCAAAGTTTTGGGCTGATTATTGCCGACCCACCGCAGCAAGGCCATTCAGATTTTCGTACGCGCGCAAAGCGCCCTCTAGTGCCCCATGAATGTGCCTATCTTAGAGATAAAAACCAGAAGATCCAGGTGAAGTTGGAGAAGGAGAAGGTGATGGTGAGGGGCACGGCCGGGCACTGGATGCGGCCTCACGCCTGCAATTTAAAACCACCTGGAGATCATCAATTCCCTGTTAAACATAACCCAGGCCTGCAATTTTGACCGCTGCACAATAGGCCTACAAGTACATACCAATGGTTGGTTGCCGGCTGGCGCGCGCCTGTGTGAAGTTATCTACTGTAGTGTAATGTCTCAGATCCTCATTACGGTAGATAACTTCACACAGGCGCGCGCCCGCCCGCAACCCACCATCGGTTTGCACTTGTATAGTGCAGCGGGTCGCCGTGAAACCTGTGGAAACCTGTGAAAAAGTGTACTAATATCAACATTTTTCCGAAAAATACTAAAAAAATAACAAGAAAATTGACATGAAACAGGTAAAAAATATAACAATTTTTAACTCATGATCTTTATTTGGACATTTAATTAATATTTACTTCATTTTGGGTATGTTTTAGTAGGGTATCTCCACGCCGAAGTTACGGGTCATATTTTGGATAGGTTTCTGAACAAGCGCCCCAGCTCAGAGACTCTACTCTAACTTTTAGTCTCTAGATGATAGATCATCTAGTCTGGAGTCTAGCCTGTATGTTTTGCAGCGTTTAATGTGTTTATTAGGCATAGAAGCCTTACGCACAGGTATTACTATTGGCCACCCTACTCAAGTCAAATTTAATTGAACTGGAAGCCCGACTGCTGAGAACACAGCATTCTTCCAGAATCTCGGGTAAAGGTAAAGGTAAATCTAAATCTCAAGTCAAATGTTTGGTGCCAAATGTTTGTGTGGCCACACTTAAATAATTGGGCTCCCCATCAGCGTGGGCGTGTCCATCAGAGTATCGTGTCTTGCTTCTCGGCAAACTCTGGGGCGGACAAGTGCGGTGTACCGCCCTGTACCCAAACCATATTGACTAGATCTAGCTAGTTACTCAACTTCAAAAATCGACTAAAATGACCAAATCACACATAAATGACATAGTCCCAGCGAGAATAAAATAAACAATTTCCAAGAGTATTTAAATGTGATTAACGATCAAGTACAGGTTTGTGAATTCTTACCTCTCGCAAGGTGAAACTTTCTGAATTATAAAGCGGACATCACGTTATTACAGATCATTATTAGTTGACTTCGGAAGTTGACTGCGCGCGCGCACCGGAAGAGATGTATGTGCTACGTGTACGAGTTCAGATTATTATGTCAGAAATAATGTCCCCTCGGTGTCATCATCTTGCATGGACAATCTGAAATTAAGAACAAAACAAACAAACTTTTTAATTGCCGTTTTTGGTATAACACACATTCCTGTTATAAAAAGTCAAAATTTCTAAACCTGAAAATCGCTGAAGAAAATTTGGAGGTATTTACCTAAACTTTGTATTAAATACAAAGTTTTGGTAAATTTTGAAAATTGGCTAGATAGTGATTCCTTACAATTTTGATATATTTGGATGCCCCTGCGATGTATTATAAGCACTGAACAAATTAGCCCGTAAAACACTTCTGCTTTCGAGATATATGAATATATTTACCGGTGCTCCCGCGGTAAATTGTTATAAATTTTAAATAGCGCCTACGGCCATAAAATGATCGATAGCTGCGACCATGAAAATATCAGAATATGCAGTTGTGATATATAATTTCCAAACGTGAATAGCAAATCAGTCGATTTTAGTCAAGAAACATTGTTTTATAGCTATATCAATATCTTGACCTTGAGAGGGAGCTATACAACATAAAGAGCTTATTATTTAAATTGTCATCACTTTAGACCCGGTTTCAACCGCGACAACGATCACTGAATATTGTCGGATCGCATATGCTTCCAATATGTTAATTTGAACCAAATTCATGACCCCATACCAAAACTTTGTATTAATTACCTTTAATGGCCGTTCAAAATAATAGTCACTGTTGCCACAAACCTGCACAAATTTCCCTTGCTTATAATTTTCCCACGTTAAAGTTGGATTCATCTCCCTCTAATCTATATGTTAGCTAGGCCTATAATGCTATCCTCCTAATTCCCTCTGCATCCTCTCACATATATTCTTTTCCCTTTTAATATCATTCCTCTCCATTTATATCACATGATAGTGCCTTTTCCTCCTTTCTCAGCTCTTCCTCGGTGTGTATGCCTTCAGATCGAGTCCTTTTCTCCCCCCCCCCCAATTTATCTACTTATAATGTAGACTAGTTCCTCCTTCCCTCACTTTATCTCTGTCCCCTCATGCAATCTTCCCTCTTGACCCCCTTTTTTCTCTCATACATACACTCTGAATCTCTTTCTCTCCTATACCCTCCCATTCCCCCGTCTCTCTCTATATTTTTTCGACCCTGGATGTACTTATATTAGCCTCCCCTGTTTGTACAACGTTTCTCTTCCTTTCTATCTCTCCCTCCCCCAAGTTCCCCATGCTGCCCTCCTCAGTTCTGTAAGAGTTTGCCTCTCATTCCCTCCTCTCTCTCCCTTTCTCTCATCCCATTCCCATCCCCTTCCCTCTCTCTCCCTTATACTCCCCTTCATCTTTTATCTTCTATACACCATTACTATCATTATATACAGCACATAAAAGCATCCAGTCAATTTTGATGTTCAATGGTTCATCTGACCTGTATTCTCTCAGTACTGCAGCTAACTCCGCTTTGGATGTCATATTATTTACAAGAATGACAAGTTATAAATACAATTTCTTACATTCACAGATTTCTACATCTCAACTCAACAAAACTTGCACACAAATCAATTCAAATATGTCATGTGTTACCATATACTGATGTATAGTTGAAATTTTGATTTTCATTTCATACGTTTCCTTGATGGCAGACATTCATGTGACATTATGAATATGACACAACCAATTAAACACTGTTTAGATGAAAAGAACAAGAGGGAAATAGAGTTCACTTCAGATGAATTACCTTAATTATCAACAGGATACAGTAATAACATGATGGATATGGACTATGGATTTTGACAGGTTTCCAGGTTAGGTTTTGAAATGCATGTCACCATAATCTTAAAGCATACCTCCATGTTTTCCAACAGACACTGTCTATGTAGAAGTTTGCAGACTGGTGAAACCCTTACCTGTGCTGCAATCATTTTTTTTTGCATTACTCAAAAGGTTATTTATCTGAAAGTTCATGATTCTAAAATAGGTAAGGGTTAGTGATTCCCAAAATGATAATGGGGCTTGTATCATTTTTGGAGCTACACCTGTATAAACCTTCATACTACCTTCATGGTAACTAACCTACAAAGTTACAAACCTTTGGAACAAGCGTCTGATTAATAATTCAGATTAAAAATACTTTGGAAATATGAAGATTCAGAAAATTGACATGTAATCTCTACCTACATCTATAGTGTCAAATCTCAAAACATTGCCTCTTGATCGACTACATTTAGTATATACTGGAAGAAAAATGTAAATAATGTGAACAGTAACAATCAATCATGATGATTAGAGACAGAAATAAAGTAGGGTGCAAAGTTTGAGTGAAAAATGTTTTGAACATCTATTAACAACAATAAATAATATAAATCCTTTTTTGTCAAAGGACAGCCATTACATTAATTTAATTTGATTTTTTTTTTTTAAATTCATGTTATTATTTTCTTTACGTCTATTGCTAAAGGTGCTCAGAAAAAGGCAAATATACCTACAGTTGGTGTACAAGAACATTGCCCATAACTGTGTCGAGAATAGTGTCTATTTTTAATTCTCCAGCTTTACCACTTTGATGAAGGGCAGTCAACTTTTAACTTTAGAAAAGTTTATTATAGTAATAGGTGACATAGTCAACTCATAATATTACATGAATCTCAGAGGGCACATAAACAAAATATTTCTTGATTTAATGAGAAAGCTTGTCTTTTCATAATTTCTGTTTTTACAAGGTCCCATTTGGACAGCAAAACTGTGAGAAACCCTATTCAGTGACGGAAGACATTTTTGCCCATTAGGCATAACAAAAATTTAAATCACAAATTCATTACTGAAACATAAAGTTCTGGAAACAACAACAAAATTAATAATACTTTTCACTGAAGCAGAATCTATTGCCTAAACTTCTGAAGCATACATTCTTGTATGAAGGGGAAATATTCCATTCTAAAAAAGAATTTTTCTGATTCCTCTTTACGGCCACAAACAAGAACAACCGACTTAGACTTTAAAATACATACAGGTGAGGTACATGTCATAAATTATGGGCCATTTAAAATTTGTGATACCTTCAGGAAAGACAGGTTTGGAGCTGAAAAATCTCTTCCTTTTAACAATAGACTTCAAATTCTTTGCAACAAAAAGTAACATTGGTTCACAAAAGAAAATGTCCTGATAACTTCCAGCTAACCAAGAAAGAAGAAAGAAAAACTTGTTTCAATACCCAATGGATGAGAAATACCTCCAACCAAATGAAACTATTCAGTCAATTTACAGGGGACAGATTATTTTTGGTAATGGTAGTTTGTGCATTCCCCAATTCGATTCAGTACCATGATATCTAACAACAAATATGCAATCATATTCATGGGTGCTATAGCAAAGTTATTTTCATTCATTTCTATTATCCTGGCTAGAGTTTCATATGGTTAAACAAATTGTATGAAACACACAAGAAGTGTACACAAATTATCAACTAGAAAATGTAAAAATTGCTATATAAATGGTCAATGAAAGCCCACACAAAACATATAATATTACCTTTTTCTCATCATAGCTTATAATACCTGAATCACCACACTTAAACACCTCATGATATTTTTTTTTTAATTTCTCTCTTTAAATGAAGTACCAACTAAATTCAAATATCAGAGCCAGGAATTTTATTGTCACACATGTACACATATTTACTGATATGGTAGGGTTTGCTTGCCTGTCTCCGTTTTATCTTCAACAATTCTGTATCCCTCTTGTATAAAAAAAGGGAAGAAAACATATACAAAATTCAGCGTATATCAGCAACATACCCCATAATTTATAAATCAACAAGCACTGAATCCAATGACCGGGGTAATAGTATATTTGTAAAGCGCTTAGAGACATTTGTATTAAGCGCTATATAAAAATTAAATATTATTATTATTATCTTGCCACCTAAGGTGCCATAATACAAATAAGAAATAAGCAAAAAACAACTAATGCTGAATGCAGGCTGTATGACATCATTATAACTTCATATAATGTCAACCTTTGCAATCTATGTGAGGAGGTAATACAAGCAAGAGGCTGTGTGCCTACATATGTATTGAATTTGCAATATATTACTAATCAAATCAAAAGTTTGTTATGGTAGCAATTATGCAAAAGGCATACCGGTATATCATCTTCAAAATTCTGCATATTGGGACACATTGGCAACTATGTGTTGCAACTTTCCAGCACCTCTCTCATTTGTTTTGAAGTTATGATTTGGTAAATGTCCTTTTCCTAGAAGTTAATGAAGAAATAGATCTATTTCATACAGGATCGTGTAAAAGATATTTGCCAAAAGCAATTATTGTATCTACGGTGCTTGTATAAATAAAAAAATTCTTTACAGGATATTTTATACTACAGAACAAATGGGAGAGGTGCTCAACAGGTCCATCAGTGTTGCCAGATTTCATTTGATCAAGTACAAATTAAAAAAGTTCATGAATTTCTTATTCTCAATAGGTTCTCCTAAATCTTCAGCTGAACAGTTTTTCTCATGTTTATCATCGTCATCAACTTCAGGTGGCGCTGTAAAGCGCTGCTGTCTTTACGAGAGCACGCCATGCAACTCTTTCACCTGCCATTTGTGTTGCACCTTTTATCCCTTGTCCAGACACTTTCTTGATATCATGTTTATACTTTTATTAAAACCAACTTAATATCAGGGTGGATTTCCCTTATAAAGCTGAGTTATGAATACAGAGTCATTAGGGATCACTCAAAAAGAAAAAAAACATGATACAAATTCAAATAAGGTTTAACAAAACTTTGAAGGACACGGCAAAAGCTTACAAACGATGAACACAGCGCTCTCTCTCTATCATAATATCCGCATCACGAAAGGCTGCTTCTCTAATCATTCACAAAAACTGTTCTGCATTTTCTATGAACACAGACATGGATGTATATTGTTGAAAAGTTAACACAGATACAAGAAATTCTTTGAAGAAATCACAGCATATGTCGTCGCAGATCACCGCAAGAAAACTGCAGTTCTGCATTTACATTCAGAGTTGAGCAAAAGAGCTAGATCCGTTGCCATGCACTGCCATGATATGACAAGTTGTCTTCACACCAATGATGGGCATGATGCAACTGAAGCACAATATGCATGTGGACAGTCTCATTTAATAAAACTATCTGACGCCTTTTTTTGTTAAAGAATGGTTTGCACTATCTGAAATATATCACTGATGATCATCGTTACTTCCTTTTGTCCTTCTTCATCTTCTTTGATAGTCATTTCTGCTTGTGAGACGACGATGATGATGATGACGACGGTGTGTCCTTCTTTTCTCTACGTTTCATGGCAGAGGCACACTGCGGACAGAACCACTTACCCTTGGGCGGATTGGTGATCCCTACGCAGCCATAATGGAACCATTCGATTGGACACTGCAAGAAACAAATAAAGAGGCATGATTAAAGCCATCAAAATATGCACTTTAGTATGATATCAACCAATCAAATATTCAAAGAGCTTTGATTCCTCTAACCGAGCTTTTCTGTAAGCGGGCATCGGGCGATGTTTACCGAACGATCCCTGACTTTTGGCGGCTGGTAAGACATAAAAAATGAGTTCCATGCGCCTGTCTTTTTTTAATTTTTGCCGTTGGGTCTGGAAGAATTAACATTTCCTGTTTAACCCTTAATGTACTTGGCTATTTTGAGCACCTCGTGACTGGGGAGGGGGGGGGGGGGGCCCTTATGATCTCAGCCTTTGAAAGTCTGATGAACACGAAAATGTGCATGTATGTAGATATTTATGTAAGGAACAAGATAGTATAATTTGTTTTTTCCTAATATGCAAATTGTTGTCGTTATATCCTAATTAATTATGCAAAATGCTAATTTTATGCACATTTGTCTGTAGACTTGTGAAGAATGTTGAAAATGTATTGAATAAATGTTTCCTTCATCTCAAATTCATGAGGTTACATTACTTTTATGATATTTGAAAATGCATAGGTTAATTTTCATAAATTATGAATATGCATTCATGAATATCAAATCTGGAAATATACAGGGAACTAGAATCATTACAAAAATTGTCAGACTCCACTGTTTAACCCTTAATGTACTTGGCTATTTTGAGCACCTCGTGACTGGGGAGGGGGGGGGGGGCCCTTATGATCTCGGCCTTTGAAAGTCTGATGAACACGAAAATGTGCATGTATGTAGATATTTATGTAAGGAACAAGATAGTATAATTTGTTTTTTCCTAATATGCAAATTGTTGTCGTTATATCCTAATTAATTATGCAAAATGCTAATTTTATGCACATTTGTCTGTAGACTTGTGAAGAATGTTGAAAATGTATTGAATAAATGTTTCCTTCATCTCAAATTCATGAGGTTACATTACTTTTATGATATTTGAAAATGCATAGGTTAATTTTCATAAATTATGAATATGCATTCATGAAAATCAAATCTGGAAATATACAGGGAACTAGAATCATTACAAAAATTGTCAGACTCCACTTTTTGAAAGTTAATTGAAACTCATTATTTATATGAAACTTCTTTTCGAACACAAAATAGTTATTTTGATGTAATTAATAATGATAATTGATGCAAATTTGATGCGATTTTCAAACATTTATTTTCTCTTGTATTTATTGTTTTTTTTATTTCTTATTATATCTATCGTTTTATTTCTAATGTATTCTTTTGTTCCGGAATACATCAAGTTACTTTGAGAAACATATAAAAGCAATTTGATATCAACTTGTATTCACATTTCTGCTTGTACATGAATATTTGCAATTATAGCATATTTTTGATGACATGCGCATACTAATTGTTATGTAACACCTTATAGGTATATCCGATTTTGACGAAAATGGTATCAAAATAAAGGGTTAAGAAACTTTCACATGGCCGGCACTGAATGTTCACAAATCTGACAAAAAACTTACTTGATACAAATTAAATGTGGACTGAATGACCTCTAAAAAATCATTTTAATGTGAATCCTAAAGTTCTTCTGTGATAAGCTGCGAATCCCGGCGCAAATTTTCTTCACTGCTTCAAAATCACCCTTGAAATTTGTTTTTGCTGCAAATTTTTTTGATATGAGATCCGCGAGTGTTACCCATTCCTTGCGTGTTGGAAGAAACGCCATACCGTATTTGCCGCCGATAAGGCCGCACCGCCGCATAGGCAGCACCCCCAACTTTGACATTTCGTTGCGAAAAAAAGAAGAAAAAAAAAAGAAAAAAAAAAGGAAAAAAAAAAAAACGGACCAAAGAAAATAATCGTAATTTTCCTGTAGTACTTTATTTTTCCTACAAACTAATACCAAAGTGATCAATCATTTTATACATTTACAGGAAGTTTACCTAAAAAATGATCATAATTTAGCAAATCTTCATTGATTTTTAAGCTTGTACTGTATTGCAGGCAGATTAGCACATTCATGGGACACTAGGGGGCTTCGCATGCATACAGATTCCTGAATGGCCATCTTTAGCTTGCATGCAGTGAGTCGGCACTAATATAATCCTGCCATATCCAAGCTGTGGCCATGGATATCGCAGGGTGGAAGGATGTATCTTTTTTATAATGTTATCTGGTCTTACACCTATCGTACCATCAAATGGAGAAAATAAACTAGCTTTTGTATTGTTATTAGAGATCTACCGAGGTTAGTTTGTCGCTTTAATTAATTAGAGAGTCTCAATTAAAATTCAGAATTATCTTACTGAAAAGTTAAGAACACTGACGATGTTCTCGATCCTAGTTACGTTCATTTTGCCAGCAGCCGATCTAGCTTCGTTTTGGTAAAAAGCTAGCCCGCCAGTTTCCCACAACGAAAGGTTCGATAACCGGTAAAATTGCGCGCTGTGAATCTCCGAAGGTGCGTTGGTTTTGTTGGCAACTCCCAGCCCCCTAGCTCCCCACCACGGAGTGTGTGAGCGAGGTATGATTTTGGTTACATACCCGTGCGCTGTCTAAGGACATTTTTACAAGTACGATTTTTAGTAGGAGTATCTGGTCAGTTTTCTCCTTATATCTTTGGTTGCACAACGATTAAAAAGATAACTACTTCAAATTTGCTGCTGACGTGGTTCAGACTAGATCTTGTCCGATGTGTTTTCAAGTCAATTTGGTTAATATATTTTTTTGTATGAAGTTGCCTACAAATAATGGATGTGCTGTTTTGACTTGCGACGGTGTAAAGGCCGCACCCCAACTTTTTGATATTTTCTCTTCCAAAAATACTGCGGCCTTTACGCCGACAAATACGGTACATAGATTGCATCGACTCGCGCATTAAAAAATGGCTCAAAGGATCGAGAAAACAAAATGTCAAATGGAGAAATAAACAAGCATTTGTATACCGTAAATCTCTGTGTATAAGGTGCACCCCTATATTGACGAAACGAAAACACACGCAGAGAAGGACTCTCATTTAACATCGAGGTGCAGTTGAAGGCGCCGATTTGTGCTTGTGAACTTGTCATAAATAAAAGTAACAATGTTGTTTTTAAAAGATTGTGTAAGATCATTAATGTACGGTAAATTAAAAACAGTAGAGTACCTAGGATAAAACCTTGTGGTATGCCGAAGCAAAATTAGAGGAATTATTATTATAAACTACATATTGAGATCTATTAGAAAGATTACTTTCAAACCATCTTTACGAGTGTGTTCTAGTTTCTGAGTGGTGAGTCAACGCACCTATTACTGAGGTGGGAGACATTGCCAGGCATAGCGCCATAAATCGAAACTAATTTTTTTTGTGTGTGTGTTCCTGTGTATAAGACGCACCCCCGACTTTCATTTTTTTTCGGCGGCAAAAAAGTGCGCCTTATACACAGAGATTTACGGTAGTCATTAGAGATCTACCGAGGTTTGTTTGTTGGTCAAATATATTATATAATCTCAAATGGAATTTGGAAGTCTCTCACTGACAAGTTGAGAACACCTACGATGTTCTCGGTCGTAGTTGCCTTCATTTTGCCAGGAGCCGATCTAGCGTTGTTTTTACAAAAAGCTAGCCAGCCAGCTTCCCACCACAAACCTTTGGAATAATGGTAATTTTGCGTGCTGCGGATTTGCCGCTGGTGCATTAGCCTCGTTGGCAAACTGCCAGTCTGCTAGCTTCCCACCACGGACCATCCGTGTTCCGTGGAGAGTGTGGCGGAAGATTTGTTTGCGAGGTTAAGATTTCGGTTTCGAGAACGCACATTACGCACCCGTGCGCATCATCGATCAGCTGTTGAATGAAAATTGAGAATTGGACAATTTTATATGTACGATTTTTTGTACAAATATCTGGTCAGTTTTCCTCTTATTTCTTTGGTTTTACAGCACCTAAAAAAAAATTGTTTTCAAATTTGCTACTGACGTGGCTCAGACTGATTGTCTGATGTGTTTCTAAGTCAATTTTGTGAATATGTTTTTTTGTATGAATTTGCCTATTGTGGCATGTTGTTTTTGTCTCCGTCTGTGTTTTTTAACATCTCAAACTGCTACCATTGCTGTGCAGTGTGTACTGATAGTCTAATGAATAAAATAAGGTAAAGGTAACGGTAAACAAATAATTACAAATAATACATATTTTCATTAATTTTTGAAATGGCTCCAGGTCCTGGAAAAACAACTCCCGGTTCTCTCAAAAATTTAAGTACCGGGAGCCACTTTTTTCCACATATTTGGCTCCCGGTCGGCTTTGACTTACGGAAAGGCTTGCCTCTAACCCGTAACCCTATCTAGCCCCCCTAGGCCCCCCCCCCCCCCCTCTACATTTTTCGTGATAATTATATGCAACCAAAAAATTACTTTTTTTTTTACGAGGGATCTTTTCAGATTTTCCCTTAAAAAAATAGCCCCCCTTAATTATTTTGCAGTGGCTATTTTGGAGCTCAGGGGGGCTTTTTTTTTAAAGGTTGTATTTTTTTTAAACACGGTTTTACCTAATTAAATTCCAAGCAAAGGCAAATATAGATACAATTGTAGCATACATATGTCATGTAGAGTATTGCAGACATTCAGATACCCATGATTTATTCACTTTGTGTTAAACGTGTGGCTTCATGATTTACATATACATGTAACTAAAACTTGTCAAAAGGAGTTTTTTGTATAACTGCTCGTTTTTCATATCCTAAGAAAATATTATCACCGACACGCACGCTAGGATTTTTTTTTTTTATGGGGGCTACTTTTCCCCATTGCCTAAAAAAAAAACCAAGGGGCTACTTTAAGAAAAGTGGGAGCTACTTTCTTAAAGCCATATTGTAAGCTGTAACAATAAGTTGTTGTTTTTTCTTAGCCATCATACTACTAACAACCAAATTGGTAGATAATATGTTATTTAGTCTTTTTTTTTCTGTCCCAAATTTAATTGTTATCATGGACAATGCAATCCCATTAAAAAACTAGATGGAATTCGACTGCGCGCAGTCGAAAATGATGCCTCCGTCATAGAGCAAGTTTACAAACCAAAACAGAAGAAATTTTTCAAATTCAAGTTCAATTGTAATCCATTAACAACAGGTTCTCAGAATATCGTGATTACAAGCAATTTCTCCTATACATATATGACCCTTTGATCTTTGACCTCATGATCCTTATATCTACTCAGTTCATTGGCTCTGCAAGATATCCTGAGTTAAATAGTAATCCATCTGTCAGTTCTATAATGAGAATGCGTTCACAAGCTATTTTGCATACATAATGAGCCCATGACCTTGGACCTTATGAACCAAGAATCTACTCAGTTCATTGGCTCTGCAAGATACATAAATGATCTAAGTTTGGCAGGAATCCATCAATCTGTTCTAATGATAATACGATCATAAGCTATTTTTGCATACATAATGTGCGCTGTGACCTTTGACCTTGACCTCATGATCCCAAAATCAAATCAGTTCATCAGCTCTGCAAGTAACATACATGACCTAAGTTTGGCAGGAATCCATCAATCGGTTCTTGAGATAACGCGATCACGAACTGTTTTTGCATACATAATGAGCCCTGTGACCTTTGACCTCGTGACCCCAAAATCTAATCAGTTCATTGGCTCTGCAAGATACATACATGACTTAAGTTTGGCTGGAATCCATCAATCAGTTCTTCAGATAACGCGATCACAGGCTGTTTTTGCATACATAATGAGCCCTGTGACCTTTGACCTTTGATCTCGTGACCCCAAAATCTAATCAGTTCATCGACTCTGCAAGATACATACATGACCAAAGTTTGGCAGGAATCCATCGATCGGTTCTTTAGATAACGGGATCACGAGCTGTTTTTGCATACATAATGAGCCCTGTGACCTTTGACCTTTGACCTCGTGACCCCAAAATCTAATCAGTTCATCGACTCTGCAAGATACATACATGACCAAAGTTTGGCAGGAATCCATCGATCGGTTCTTTAGATAACGCGATCACGAGCTGTTTTTGCATACATAATGAGCCCTGTGACCTTTGACCTTTGACCTCGTGACCCCAAAATCTAATCAGTTCATCGACTCTGCAAGATACATACATGACCAAAGTTTGGCAGGAATCCATCGATCGGTTCTTCAGATAACGTGATCACGAGAACGGGACGTACGTACAGACGTACGGACGGACGGACGGATGGACGGACAACCCGAAAACATAATGCCTCCGGCTACTTCGTAACGGAGGCATAAAAATGTAGACTAACTCCCTTTAAAATTATGTTATTTATAACATTTATAACCATTAAATGTGAGTTTGAATGTAAAAAGGACCTCCTCCTTCCTATTAAAAAAAAAAAAAAAGGACGCTAAACATGTTTTTTTTATTATTTGGCCTAAGTTTTTAAAAAAAACGTAATAGTCTACATAAGAAATTATCAAAACAACAGATAACATAAGGAATAACCTGGCTCTTCCAATTTGTATTGTTTTATTATTATCCCTAATGGTCTAAATAATGTATGTAGTGAAAACTAATGTTTAAATATGAAGAATATATGATTTATGTGTAAAAATGTGAATTTGATTACCTTATTTGCATAAATATGCAAATGAGCGAATTTTTCAACAAAAACAAAATCTATTACCATAGTAATCTTTACACTTCACTTGTACACTTGTTCACATGCAAATAGGTGGGGCCTTAGGTGGGGCCTTAGAAGCCCCCCACCACCCCCCCCCCCCCCCCCCCCCAGGTTATGTAGTTTCAAAATAGCCCAGGCTAGATAGGGTTTAGTAATACTACATTTTGATGGAAAACTTGAAGTATAGTGACTGTCAATGGTAAACACATTGCTTCTGACAACATACACAGTAAACTCAACAGCAGTACTGACTAAGCAACATGTAAGCAGTTTCTCTATGTAATCTGTTACTAGAGACTTCTTATACAGCTCTAGCGTATAAAAAATGTCAGTTGTAAAGCAATAGATCATTAGTTTGATGGTGTTTATCATTTGAGCTGAGATTTTCCAACATGCCATTCATTTGAAAACATATTGTGACATTTGCCATTAGTTTACTTGGCCCCTATCACCCTACTGAAAAAAAGTCAACCGAACACACACAAAAAAGCTTACCTTGGGGTTATCACATCCCACCATTTCACCATAAGACACCTGGTTACACAAGCAGTATCTAGGTTCGTTTGGATCGAAGGTCCAATCATATGTCGTTGTGGTATCTTCAGCAGGTTGTTCTGTTAATGGTTCTGTGAGAGGAGTCAGTTCTACCCCTTGCTGCTGCTGCTGCTGCTGCTGCTGCTGTGTCTGCTGCTGTGTCTGCTGCTGCTGCTGACTGGTGGAACTGGATGAACTCTTGTGTCTAAGAAAGGGAATGAATATGAATTTGAGTTGGTTGGAACTCACTTTTATGATAGTGTTGGCGATTTGTAATCTGTGAAGGGTTAGAGAATGAAAATGAGCCTGAAATGGTAATGAAAGCAAAGATGGCAGACACACAACCTCTAAATAACAGATTTCTAGCTAAGTATCATTAATTTGACCTACAGACTGAGTGCTCATTGTATATCTAACATGTAATGATAATGGTATCATCCTGTGAGATATTCCAGTACCAAAATGAGTTACACTACACATCATTACTGACCCAAACTGGGTTCACTGCATAGTTGTGCATGAAGAGCACTGCATACTGAACGAAGGTTGGAATTTGATATAGATTTTTCTTCAATTACATTTTAAAGTCTACTGATTTATAATGAGGTATTCATTTCTCAGGTTCAAGAAATATTATCCAGGCTGAGGATGGCTTGCTACACTGATAATGGCTAATACTAACTTTATATCCCTTTCTGATTTTATAATAACGAAAAAGTGTAATACCTACGAAGATACTTACATATCTAAACTGCTGCTACCCTTTTTCCTCCTGAAATAAAGAAATTGGAAATAAGGGGTGATAAATAGCTGATATTTTTAAATACTATTCAATTTCTAAATAAATGTATGCCCTTTAAGTAAGAAAAAATAAAATGTAGTGCATTTCACAGAAAGACGTCTTCTCAAAGTGTCTATCCAAAAGATGACCAAGATCATACTGTACTGCCAAACTATTATGACACCTATAATCATACATGGGCACAATAGCAGAATATTCACACAGCACTAGTAGCCAAACTAGAATGCTAACCTTGATCATGTGGATTTGACTCCATAGGGAAAGAAAAAATTCCCAGAAAAACTGCACTACACAAATTTGCCTTTAAAAACAAACAAGGGAAACGCTCTCGGCGGTCTCGCCTGCATTACGCAATTCAATATGATGAAAAATTGAGGTTGGGACATTATTCATAGGCAGGGTGGCCCATTAGCAGCCCCCCCCCCCCCCCAAATGAAATCCTCTAAACATAATCAGCATTTTGAAGTGAATATTGACCAAGAGTCATCGGAAGAATTATTTACTATAATTTGTACCAAGATTAATTACTTTACTGGAACATGAAAAAATATATACCGGTATATATATATTTTTTTTAAATCCTCACATACTGACCTAAAATGCCTTTGACCTCGACTTTGATACTTGATAACCCTTATGTACAGGTTTCATGGAATTTGAACTATCAATTTTGAAAATATGCTAAAAAATTCAAATCTTTATGTTGATGCCACAACAAAGTCTAAGTTTGTCTAAATTTTAACTTAGTGACCTGAAATACTACTCACATGATTGGGGATACTTTATATCCCTACAATTCATTGACTAAGAACTTATACTTTCAAAATTATGACGCCGCACCGGAAAAGCGGCGCCTATGTCTCGCTTTTTTGCTACGCCTACGCAGGCGAGACAAAAACGAAACCGAGAATTATCAATGTTTTATCATAAGTTAATCACAATTATAATTAATAAATGACATATAAATGTAAAGCTTAGATCCTCTTCTTTCATCTGATGCAACTTGTATGATACATATTTCATGCATGGGCGATTAAAAACAATTTGAAGAAAGGGTACCAAAAAGTCATTTGGCGAATGGTATCTGAATTTCAAAGAGAAATTCACATTTCTAGGATAAAACAGATAATTCTCAGTTGTTTTTTCTGGGACGCACTGTATAGTGGTGCATTCACTTGACTTTCAATCATAGAATTGATGGGTTAAAAAATCAACCCTTTTGGAAAGACATTGATCTGCATTTACAACTCTCCACCAGGTGTAACTGAGTACCTAATATGATTGAGTGTTAGTTACTTTGGCGGCTTGGCTATAGCCAGGATAATGAAGTCAAAACACTCTGAGCATCACAACATGACAGAAGTGAGCGATGTTAATAAAGCTGAAAATCATGATCTTGCTGCTATACAATCAATAGGTATATAGTCCACATCGATCCCTCATACTAACAATTCATCATAACTTATAAGGAAAATAGAAGATCAAGTCTTACTTCTTGTTTCTATGGCGGCTAGATTTAGTGCTTGAGGAAGACGAGGATGGGACTCCATCTGAGGTGGACGTGTTGCCATAGGTGAAGTCCCTGCCTAACGTACCAAGCCCAGAGTAACCCCCAGACTTGATAGCTTCATAGCTGGCCTTCAAGCTTGCTGTTCTCCTTCCTTGCTGCATCTGTAAATATCAAAGCATTATGGTTGTTTGCATGAAGCATTATAACAGGGGGTAGTCAAATACGGGCTTGGAGCGATTTTGCTCCCATTATCCTAAAATAAACCACTTAGATAAGCACAAGAAGAAAACATTCACATGAGGCGCGATAGCTCAGTTGGTAGAGCAGTGGTCTAGTAATCCGGCGACCCAGTTTCGAAACCAAGGCGATGCGCTAGTGACCTTTGGTAAGGAATTATTCCTCATTACCAGGGCTTTCAGAGAGGACCTAAAGCCGTCGGTCCTCTGGTTGCTTATTAACAAGCATTTATGCTTTCTTAACAGTCGGGTAAAATAACCACCACTACACACATGAAAAAACTATAAATAAGGGAAAAGGGTTGCTTGTACACATATTGCATCAACCAAACATGTGATATAGGTAGTTTTGTATATATTTGTCAATCTATAATTCAGCTCTACTTCAACATATTTGGAATTATAAAATGAGCACAGAATATGGTCTGTCACCACTATATATAGCTATAACAATATAGGCGTCATCAAAAGGCCACTTAGAAATAAAGAAGATACCGGTAGTCATTTACATCAACTTACATGTAACGTATTTGAGACAGCCTGAGCTGCAGCCATAGCTATTGCGCTACTTGAACCCACATTATCCAGGCTGTAGGGTAAGGACGGTTGAGAGTTGCCTGAACTCTCCCTGGAATTCACAAGGGAATTGCTATTGGAACTTAGACTACTACTCCTTGATGGTGCGATGTCCTGCACTGCATTGGTAGCCAAGGTGGACAGGATCTTGTCTGCATTTACCCGTTTGTCTACATGGTTATCGTGGGAGACCTTTCTCTCTGTGGTGAAACATGCCATAGTAAATACATTACATCATTAGAGATTGGCAGATGTCACATATATATATATACAACTTTTCATATCGTGTAATGCAGAGATAACATAGAGATGCATGGTTAAAGAAAATCAACAGAGTGTTTTAAAAAATGTATGTCACAGCAAGTGTTCCATTCAAATGTAAATTCTGAATTCAGCATCTTCTAGTCACACATTTTCTCAAATTTTAAAGGCAATCTTAGTCCAGCAACAAGATTTGCAAGATTTTGTATTGAATTTGAAACAGGTTAATATAATCTGTATATAAGCCAGAGCCCTGTAAATTCATAATGTGCACGACAGATGGTGTACCGTAACCGCATCTGTCGGTCAACTGTTTAATTTTCTAAAGTAAATAATAATTACTGTTAGAAAGTGTTGTGGAGATGTAGTCAAGAAGAAAGATAAAAACTGTAGAATAATAAATGCCATTTTTTTCTCAAAATATATCTTTGGAGTCTGCTCATTAATTCATGTTAGAAGACGTAAGACAAATCTAAATCCTGCATTCTGTATAAAGACTTATAAGGATCTGCTAACTATTGACTTGTTGACACTAAAAATAAAATAATTCACTCACTGTCTGACTTTGCGGACCCTGACTTCATAGGCTGTGAACTATCTAATTCTAAAGATCCTGTAAAAGTAACAGAAATGATTGGAAAGGGTTAAAAGGATTTACAAAACATGCAGGCATTAAACTATTTATAATGACTTTTCTCTCTATCTTTGCCTTTCCCATGTGTTCAAAATAATGTTTTAATAACAGCTTACTGATACCATGAAACTGAGACCAATATTTTGTTCTCACAGCTGTTGTTTTGACCACTTTGATACAACATTAGCTTCAGCTTCCTTGGCAATATCAAATCACATCTTAAATGACTTGGATTGATTTTGTCAGATATCCTTCTAAATTCTAGTGGTACCTTAATACTTCAAAAGATGATATTTCTACATATGACCACATAACTCCTGAGGAGAGATATGCTTAAAAACGACTCTTAAATGATGATACATTCTTATTGCATAAAAGAACACAATTTTAAACAAGTTTTGATTGTCAAACCAGAAACCTTCTAAATGTACAATGACACACTGTATAAAAGCATGAAGAAAATTGACAGAGGAAAACATAAATTGTACACTTACTTCTCTCAAGAACCTCTGTAATACCCGCATGATCTGCTTCTAGCTCCATTTTGAATCTACTCACTTCTTGATCAAGTTTTCGTAAATATCTTTCAACCTAAGATTCAAGAATTAAAGAAAATATAATAAACATTAAATTTTGTAATTATGAGCCTTTTTTTTTTTTTTAATGTAAAAAAGTCTTTTGTGTTCTTGACATTTGGCAAAGCCTGACTAAATTCAGCTTGTAAAAATTTCCACTTTTTTTTTTTTTTTTTTTTTTTTTAAATAGAAACAATAGGCCTACAAGTAGGCTACATAACAATATGGATAGACCATGGAATCATGCAGTGAGCACATCACTTGAAATCATATGCATCTCCAATCTTAAGGTGTGTTTTTGATATAGATATATTATATAGTAATAATGTTGTGTCATGTTACTTTTCAAGAATTATATGCAGGTATAAAATAATGTTTTACCACACATACCAATGTTAGCTTACCGGTAGTCCTGTATAAAATCAAACAAGTCAACACAAAGCGTAGCATCCCCTCGCAGGTTACCTCCATTGGACTATACTATTATATTACTAGGCAAGGAAGTTAACCACATTTTCACATATATAACTAGGTGTTTTTGCATATTTAATGAGCTATGACCTTTCACCTTTGACCTACATACTCAGAAATTAAACTAAGGCTGCGTTTTGATATCATGTACCTTCATATCAAATTTCATTTAAATACGTCAATCATTACCGAAGTTATCAATCAGAAACCAAATTTGTTACGGACGCATGGCAGCGTTTCTATATCCCCTCTGACTTCGTCGGCGAGGGGATAATAAAAATACACATCTAACTAGATGAAGATAACTCCTTAGTTCATCAATCAACAATGTCCAAAAAAAATTGCCAAATATTGTACAACTTTGAACATTTAACTTAAACCCCTTAAATTGATAAGCTTTGCAAAGTTAACAGCACAAAGGCATTCAAAAATTGACATGAGATTTTTAAAATTTCATTTGAAGAAAAAAAAGGTTAAAGGGATAGTTGAGTTCTGTTGCAGGGGGCGCTGCACAAAATAATTTTTTTGTGAGATAATGAAAAAATGATTGTCAAATTTGAAAGAACATAATATTTAAATGACAAAATCATCTTTTTTAGATCAAAATTGGTTCAGAGATGTTTGCTTTTTTGTTGGCATTTTCGTGTTGCTTATATTACTCACAATTAGCTGGCTCATGTATTGTTATTTTTAATTAAATAATTAATTAATGGTCACTGTGTTTTTGAAAGTGGAGCTGAATTGGTATGATCATATTGGCTAAATTATACACATTTTGGGGTCTAAAATTACCTTCATAGCACTTTTAGGTTCTAAAAGGGCATTATAAATGTCATAGATAAGAATAAGAGCAATAACCATGCACTTTGAAGGCATTTGCAGCCTGAAAACAGAACTCAACTATCCCTTTAATGAAATATAATAGTATAAAAATAATACAAAGCAGTGAGGGTATTAGTAAGAAAAACAGTCTAACACGCCCGAGGCGTTAGCCGAGGGTGTTTGGACTGTTTAGAAGGTAACGAGTGTGGTAAATTTTACTTACCGGTATGCCCGAAAGAAATGATGTGTACTATTTGTTTTATAAGATTGTTTTATTTGTTTTATAAAATTATGTTTTATAACATGATTTTGATAATGAACTGTCATTACCATTGGATAATGACCGGTCATTATCCAAATTACGCGTTAGGCAAAATAAATGCCTGGTCACGTGTACGCTCTCAACGAATCATTTGATTATGATCCACGTCATCATCTTATAATACTTTCTATCTACCCAAACACAAATTTAAGGGTCAATTCTCCAAACATTTGGAAAAACAAAAAAACACCCCCAAAAAACACAATAACACTTTTTTTTTAAAACATGAAAGACAACCCCCCCCCCCCCTAACAACAAGAAAAGGGGAGAGGCAATAGTAATTCATGTACTTGCATAAATGCTTTGATCCTCCCAAATCATCCCTCCTATCACGAGCTTTCACTCAGTTTGCAAACATATATGTACACAAAGTTTGGATAAGAATACAAAGAATACAAAAATTACTTCACAAAGTTCCCTGTACTTACTGTGTCATATACTTGGTTCGCTATTTGAACTTTTTCATCTGCACTGTCTAACAGTTTATAATATTCCTGTAAACAGCATACAAAATGAATTAAAATGACAGAAATGATACAAAAAATTGATTACTTATCATGTAAAAAAGTATGTTTTCATTACAAAAGCATTTACATCATTATTTACATATTAAAGGTACTATGTCCCTTTTGCAGCCAACCTCAAATTCTGTAGAACTTTGCAGGAATTATGAATATATCATGTATGTCCTATCTTCGAAATTTAAACGTTAGCATTGTCCTCATATTCAAATTATGCAAGGAAACCCGTTTACTTGCTAGACTTCACTGTCAGACACTATTGAGTGACTGACTGGCTTTTTTCTTCTTTGGTAATAACATACATGAAAAGAGTTGTAAAGGGTACATGAGCATTTGTCTACATCAATAACCCACTTCTTGTGATGGCCAAGATTAAACTGATTGAATCTTTGCGCAGCATAAAACGTATGACCATTCGGTACAATTGTCTGAAAATCTAGACTATTACTTTTGGGCTCTATAGCCCTAAAGTCGATTTGACAACTAATAGTCGTTATTTTCCCACTTGAAGACATTTTCAAGCCCCACCTTTTTTAGGGAAGTTCTAAATTAGTATTATCTTTCAAATGCAGTTGGAATTTAACTTTTTCATTTTTTTGGCCTGCAAATGGGACATAGTACCTTTAAATGGTCAGTCCTTTTACTTGCATAATATTACAAAGTTGAACACTTATGAATATTATATTTCTTTCTATCAAATGTAGTGATATATGAACAGAGAAAAACAAACAAGGAAACTAAATATTACTTCAGCATAATTTGCAAACTAGGATAACATTTTATAGTCTGATGTAGAAAATAAAAAGGGAAGTGTACTTAATGCTACGGTCAAAAAAGTTTGTATGAACAATAATTTTGTACGAATCTCCCTGTTTTTCCATTGTCTGAAAATCGTTTGTACGGTGTTCGTAGCAGCTTGTAAGGGCATTTGTGACCGAGGCTTAAACATGTAAGAAATAACTGGAAATTAAGAAATATGTATAGTATCAATTCTAACTCACCTTTCTTAATGTATCATACTGCTGTTGTTTTGATTCAGTTTTTAATTTTTTGGCAGCCTCAAAAAATTTCTTCACTTTTTCTTCTATTGTATCCACAGAATCTGTAATTGGAAAGGGGTAAAGTGGTAAGTTCGGTCATAGTAAAAGTACATTCAGAGTCACAAACATATCTATGAAATATTCATCGAGATTTATTGTTACTGATCAAAAAGAATATTCTTTTCATTAAGAACTAATCTATTGATTTATTACTTTGAGCTGTTACGTTAATACAATTTTGCTTCAACAACATGTATATTCAATGCCTTTAACATAAAATGTTATTATATTTTTTGTAGCTTACTTTCAATTTGAAGATCCATTTCTCTCATTTCCGTGAATCTCTCTTTCAATTCGATTGGTAACTGCTCAATCACTAAAATGAAGAAAAAAATATATGGATATAAAAACATAGCATCATTAGATAGAGAAGGTAGTATCCAACAATTTCAGACAAAATTAAACTTAAGCACTCTTTCAGGGTGGTCCACAATGGATTTGAAAAATTTAACAGCAACAGGTTGATTTTTTTTGTACAGGTTTGAATTTTGTTTGTACAGGTTTGAAAATCGTGCTCAGCAGGTTAACATTCTTTCTCAACCAAAAATTTATATGAAACATTAGTCTTAAATGTTTAAAAATATGCATCAGATTGCATGTGAGTCCAGATTTTGAACACAATTGTAAACTTACACCGAGTATGAATATCACATTTGTTTAACTTGTAAATTTGAGCGAAGAATCAACCCACTCGAGACTCCGATCGTAATACAGCTGAATTTTCAGTGACATCACGGAATGAACAATGGGCAATTAAAAAAAAAATTGACAACCAATTACACAGGTTTCAAAAATTGCCGGCTGGTTATCATTTTAGCTTCAGCTGTTTATGTTTACAAATTAGGCAAGATACAAAAATTCCCAACTTGTTTTATTTTGGGGGCTCTATATACAATTTTGGGGAAATTGTCGGGGCTGCTTTTTCAACTTTCGGGGGCTCTTTTTTCCATTTTGGGGGCTACTTTTTTCCATTTTGGAGTCTACTCTTTTTAGGGGCAACTTTTTCATTTAGTTCATGAAAAGGTACAGTTTTCCAAGTTCACAGTATTAGTAGGCTTACTGGCTTATTTAACTTTGATTCAGGTTTCCTGCTTCATTTTTACCTATTGATTACTGGTACCCATTAAAAAATAAAGCATTTATCTACCGGTAGTTAAATAAATAAGTTTTAGTGAATTTTGTTGATGCAAGAACTGTATCAAGTAATACTATCATGTAACTATGTCTATGCACTGTTTTAAAACGACTCTGATTTTATTGTGAAAACTTTACTTTGAAAATTGATTATCGAAATTCAGTATACAACTATACATGGCCAGAATAATCACAATCTAAGCTTAGATTTCATACCTCTATTCACGAAAACTATATAAAAATTGTGGCAATCATGATGGAAATAGATTGCAGTTTTGCTATGATTTAGCTATGGGTTAAGCGAATCGCTTAGGTTCAGGTTCAACTAATGATCAATTAAAACAAAAATCGACCGCCAAAAACTTGGTTGCTACGCTCTGTTTCGCAACCGCAGAAATTTACGTGGTTTTGGGTACGTGTGCATACCTGCCAACATTTGAAAATGAAAATTAAGAATTTTTAGCACGGTATGTCCTCGAAAACAAGAAATCTGTACCCTTAACAGGCGTTCGCACATGCAGCGACAGTGTAACTGGCAATACGCAGTAAATCTGTGCAAAAAAGCGGATACAAATTCGCTGCTCAATCGTGCAGCCCTTCAACGCACGCAATACGTGAACTCTCACATCGTGGCATATGATGAAACAAGCTTAATTTGGCTTAAGCAACACAAAAAAAAAAACAAAAAAAATGATGGGTTCCTAAAAATTCCCCCAAAACGGGATATTCCAGATTATTTGGGAGGGTTGGCAGGTATGCGTATCACATGGTAAGCAGAGCTGCCAAGTTGTATTTTGCATTTTCAGTATTCTTATCCCCCAAAATCAGTATTTTGACTAAAAAATCCGTATTTTTTCTGTGTGAAAAAAATATGCATGCATAGTTTATATCAGCAATGTTCGATCACTTATTACATTTCCGTACCACACGTAAACAATTGTAGATCTTAATTTGGCTTAAGCAACACAAACAAATATTTTAAAAAAATAAAAATGATGGGTTCCTAAAATTCCAAAAAACGGTATATTTTGGATTATTCGGGAGGGTTGGCAGGTATGTGTATGACATGGTAAGCAGAGCTGCCAAGTTGTATTTTGCATTTTCAGTATTCTTATCCCCCAAAATCAGTATTTTGACTAAAAAATCCGTATTTTTTCTGTGTGAAAAAAATATGCATGCATAGTTTATATCAGCAATGTTCGATCACTTATTACATTTCCGTACCACACGTAAACAATTGTAGATCTTAATTTGGCTTAAGCAACACAAAAAAATATTTTAAAAAAATAAAAATGATGGGTTCCTAAAATTCCAAAAAACGGTATATTTCGGATTATTCGGGAGGGTTGGCAGGTATGTGTATGACATGGTAAGCAGAGCTGCCAAGTTGTATTTTGCATTTTCAGTATAGAGTACCGAAGCTGTGACGTCATAAAAATCAATTTTTTGAATTTCTCAATTTTTTCTTCATATTCCGAAAGAACATCAAAAATAATGTCCAAATGTCGAAAACCAAATGAATATGTTAAGTATTGGCAGAGATATGACCATCTGAATGAATATATGTCCTATAGGAACTCAGTGTTATATGCTCTGGCTCCTAACCATTAGGAGCCAGAGCATATAACACCGAGTTCCTATGGGGAGTATATTTATTCAAAGACGGAACACTTGAGGCAGCATCACCAAAATATGTAGGCTTGTAGATTATACCAAGATACATCTGCATTCAAAATTTGAACAAAATCCCTTGAGAAATGTGGCCTACAGAGCACATACAAACAATCCATAAAAATATGGCCATTTAGATTTACCCTAAAGACGACGGAGCACTGGGGGCAGCATCACCAACAATTATAGGTGTGTACATCAAACCAAGATACACCTCCATACAAAATTTAAAAGAAGTCAGTCAAGGAATGTTTCAGTTAGAGGGCACACAAGAATATGATGCGGCGGCATACCGCTGCTGAAATTTATTAAAAGCATACAACAACACTAGAATCTAACAGTTTTTAACACTTTTTTCGGTCTAGATCTACAATTGAATTGTCTACAGTAAAGTACCAAATTTGAGTGAACTCAATTGAGTTTTGTACAGTGGTGTTTGAAACATTTTTTTATACACCAAAAGTATGCTGCTATGTATGTGTTGCAGACGATTTGTCAAATGTTGGCTTCCCTACATGAAGGTCAACATGTGGGGCAATATCAAAATTGAAAAAGTAAAGTGGACATCAACTGTGATAAATTTTCATAGCATAGCCTACCCGCTTTCTAGAAGTGACTATTCTTGCAAAATAAGATCGGCATTGACTTTTAGTTCAGTAAAAATACAACCACTAAAAATCGGGTGACCGAAAATACTCTGCAATTCTTTTTACATTGCCCCTGCATTACGTAAAAAGTCAACATTCGAGAGACTGACCGAAAATAGCATGCTCCACTCATCACATACATTCACATGTATTTACAGTTCCCGCAAAAGTAATTGGTACTCAATTTCTACAAATATCACAGGTTATATGTCAATTTTGTATACCAGATATAGTTTAAAATATACGTATACCTACAAAAATTGTACTTACTTTCCAAATAATCTTCTAAATACAACATCTTGAAGACTTTTCACAGAAAGTTTAGAAAGCTAGGTTTTGGAAAATTCTCTTCAATACATACACATAATTAGACGTAGATGGCGTTTAACATAGACGGACAATCCAACCTCGGTAATAAGTTCATTAAAGCGAAAAAATAAGAGAAATCGAATTTGCGATAGTTTGAAATAAATCTTAAATCTAACTCTTTCATCTAGATCTACGGGAATCTAAAACTGGCAATTTGATCAGTGGACGTACGTACTATAGCCACAGAAAAAAAATTCCGTTTGTCACAATTATCACCATTTTTTTGTTCTTCCTCCAGCTTATCGCCAATTCCTTTTGGCCCGGAGTGTTATTAAGGGTATACGCTTATATGTGTGTTCCCAGCACCCCCTTTTTTTCCAGCATAAGTCCGGTGTTTAAAGTCATGCAATACGGGTAGACCTTTTCTTTTGTTATACGAGCCTTTTCAGCACCCCCCCCCCCCCAGCAAACTTGAAAGAAAGAGAAGGAAGGGAAGGGGAAGGGAAAGAGGAGAGAAAGGGAAAGAAAAAAAAAGAGAGAAAGAGGAAAGGTAGGAGAGATAAGTTGCGATTTTCCCCGCCAACAAGGTTGTGAGATCTGGCCGGGGGGAGGGGGGGGGGGGGGGGGGGGGGGGGGGGGGGGCTTGGGGAGGCATCCCCCCCCCCAAAAAAAAAAAAAAAAAAAAAAAATTCCGATACCGGTGATTTACAAATGTTGCTGAAATGACGTGCGTTTCCGAGATTTTTCCTCACTTTTTATTAAATTATACTTTTGTATGTGTTTGTCGGAAAATGACAAATTCCTAAATTTACAGTCAGGCAAGAAATATGCTTGTTTAGAGGCCTACATGCCAGGGCCCGCGAAACGGCGGCGCTCGGGGAACTCGAGCTCCTCCCCACTTAAAAAAAAGTATATTAAAAAGAAATATAAAGAAAGAGAGAAAGAAAGAATGAATGGTGATCGATCTGTCAGCGTCACAAAATAATGCTCATCTGACCGTGATTAAATGTCTAAAACTTCTGCCGGCTCAGCCCCCTGTATATCCACGCCAATAGTGTCACAAAATAATAAGGTATACAAAAAATGCTCATTTGACCGTAATTAAACGTCTAAATCCGCATCACCCCACTTTTTGAGTGGGTGGGGGAAGGCTTAAGTATTTACGATCAGGTGGAGCGTAGCATAAATTGGCGGTTCTAGGACAATTACCCCCTGGGCAATCACCCCCCGGAAAATTACCCCCCGAGGACAACTACCCCCCCCCCCGAGGACAATTACCCCCCGAGGACAATTACCCCCCGAGGGCAATTACCCCCGATGATAATTACCCCACCGAGGACAATTCCCCCCGATGACAATTACCCCCCGAGGACAGCTACCCCCGTGGAAAATAAGGATTCAATAGCAAAAGACGATCTGACACACTCAGAGATGGCTACGAGCCCATATGATCCCCTGCATGAATCCATATTCTTTCAAATACTAAAGCACGTTGTCAGGCGCGGATCTACGGGGGGGGTTTAGGGGGTTTAAACCCCCCCCTTGGGCGGCCCAAAAAAAAAAAAAAAAAAAAAAAAGGAAAAAAAAAGAAAAAAAGAAAGAAAAAAATTGTGTTAATAGATGCCAGGAAAACATCACTTACGGGGTTCAAAATATAAACACCCCAAAAAAAAATCGGCTCGCCGCTTCGCGGCTCGTGGACGATGCTCCGCATCCCAGGTCGAAATTCCATTAGGATCCGATCCTATTGGACCATCAGAAACCATTAGAGCTATTGGTGTCTAATGGTTTCAATAGGGAAAGTGAAATGATGGACCCACAGAAACCATTAGAAAATATCTATTGGACCAACACAAACCCACAGAAAAAATGCTGATGGACCAACAGAAAACTTCTATTGGACCAACATCCACCCACGTCTTCTATGGGTTTCTGTTGGTCCATTAGATATTTTCTTCTATGATGGGTTTCTGTTGGTCCATTAGAAATTTCCTATGGGTTCCTGTTGGTCCATTAGAGATCTTTCTATGGATATCTAATGGTCCCATATTCCGAATTACCTATTGAAACCAATAGTCCAATGGCTATATTGGTAAATCAATAATGATAAATCAAAAATCGATTTTAGCAAACTGTCCACCAAAAAGGTATATTCTTATCTCAATTGCATTAACTCCATCACATAGATCACTTGAAGTGAGTTTAAGATTATCCTTTATTTTAACTGAAGGCTTGTACTATTCTATATAATAAACATACATGAATTGTTTCTTGGTTAGTGTTTTATAGTAATCATTATAATCGATATATCTATTGCTAAAACGTGAATGAAATTGTAACATGATTAAACAAATAATCTATTGGTCATTAGTTGCCGAAAGAAAATAAAAATCACAAAATTGATGTACATTATCATAAGTTGCTTAACAAATTATGATAAATGTAATGTTCTGTGAACACGTATAAAGTAATCATGAATATGCATGAGATAGATTTAGCTGTTGGTTTCTATTGGTTTCTATTGGACCTATTGGTTTCTATTGGTCCCATTGGGTTCTATTGGTCTCATTGGTTTTCTATTGGTCCTATCGGTCCTATTGGTCCTATTGGTTCTATTGGTTTATATTGCCTTGGTCTTATTGTTTTATTTTGGTCCTATTGGTTTCTATTGGTCCTATTGGTCCTATTGGTTTCTATTGGTCTTATTGGTTTCTATTGGTTTCTATTGGTCCTATTGGTTTCTATTTCTATTGGTTTCTATGGGTGCTATTGGTTTCTATTGGTTTCTGATGGTTTGAATGGTCTCTATTGGATTCAATTCTATGGGTCCAACAGAAACCAATAGACTCCAACAGAAACCATTAGAGACCAATAGAATTTTTCTAATGGTCTCTATTGGTCTCTATGGGATTTTCGACCTGGGATCGTCATTATTTTGGTCAAACCCCCCCTTAGCAAAAAGCTAGATCCGCCCCTGGTTGTGTTACTCATTACTACACATTTTCCTTTTATTATAATTTATGCAACGCCAGTGCGGTTGCTAATTTCCACGAAGGATGTAAGTTCTAGGTAATTCTCGCTACCCCAAATAGCGATTCTGCCGAGATCCGGGGAAAATCCTGAAATCCGCATTGCATTATGGGATAGCTTTTCGACATTACAGCTTCCTGTGCAGGCGTTCGTGATCACAACCCTCTCTTTCACGGTAGAGTTTAACGGCCTTTTGTGCTAAAGTCACTAATTCTGCCCGAAGCTTTCCATTGCATATTATAATCTGTACCAATTACACTGATTGGCATCGATTTTAGCGTGCGTGAAAACTCTGCACAGCGAACACAGGCGCTAGATCGTCTTTTGCTATTGAATCCTTATTTTCCACGTAGTGGCGGGATGGGACTCTATACCGGAAGTTGTAGTGACGACCCGAGAGAGTGAAAATTACCTCGTCTCGCGAATTTCGAGATTTTCGTACCTATTTAGGGTAGCGAGAATTGTCCAGCGCTTTTCACAATGCATAGAAATACATTTCTTTGGAGCAGCGCTATTTTTACTTTTTGTTAGTCACGGTACCCTCTTAAGAAATGAAAAGTTTCTCCCAAATCGCAAAGTCTTTACAGACTATTAGTTTTGCATGATTCTGGCTCTCCCCAAGTGCTATGCACACACGTATGGGCACATTTATGAATAAAAAGGAGAAGACATTTTCAAACTGGTAAAAAAATAGTTTGTAATCCACACACTAGAAACTATTTAAAGTTCTGTATGCGGGCACCTTGCCGCCGAATGTACATAAAATAAAAAGTTATATATTCGGTCATGACCTTGATACACGAATATGAGGATATTCGGGTCTCTCGTTGCTCTTATTGCCTTGCTGTCAAAATATTGTCAGCGAGCGAGGAAGGAAGACACTTTGTATCTTCAACATTTTATTTTCTCATGTAACTACATATTTTAACCGTTTCTGGTATTTGATTTTTTTACAAAATCAACGTTTTCCAAATCATTCTCTTGCGGCACCCCGGTTGAAAAACACTGTGCTGGAGTTACAAAAATCAAATGAGATGAATTACCAGAGAGCGGATATTTATTTTCTTTTGACATGGCACCGTACATATAACTTGAAGGCAACTTCTATTTCAACATAATTAACGTACACGAAAACATAATACTTCAGCATTACAACAGAAATAAATATATAACGTGAAAAAAACCTTAATTATGGATCATGGCATGGATGAGGGCCCATTATACATACAAAGACAAATACACGATCAGCTGATTAAAAAAGTTACAGAGGATGCATAAAGGAAATCTTACATTCTAATATCTTTGTTGTGGCTGTAACGCGTACTCATCTACGCGCAATGTATTGTTCAATTTCTAAGAAATGTAATTTCTGTTCTTTACTCCGTAGCAAAACTACAGGGGAATCGGGCAACCTCCTCCCCCCCCCCCCCAATATCGAATTGAATAATTTGAAAAGACTGAAATGAACTTCATAAATAACAAAGAAAATGAAGGTTTATGCTATTTTCTGTAAATAGCAATTTGGAGAGAAGCTTGCGTTATACGTCACAGTGTTATAAATTCCTCGGGGGTGATTGTCCTTGGAGGGTAATTGTCCTCGGGGGGTAATTCTCCTCGGGGGGTAATTCTCCTCGGGGGTAGTATTCCTCGGGGGGTAATTGTCCCCGGGGGTAGTTGTCCTCGGGGGTAATTTTCCGGGGGGTAATTGTCCTTGGGGGGTAATTGTCCTCGGGGGGTAATTCTCGGGAGGTAATTTTCCGGGGGGTAATCGTCCTACGGGGGTAGTTTTCCGGGGGGTAATTTTTCCGGGGGGTGGTTGCCCAGGCGTTAATTGTCCTGATACGTAAATTGGCGTGCCGGGTCTTGAGGGCAAAGCCCCGGTGGGAATCAAAAGGCGTAGCCACCGGAAGCTCAGGGGGTATGGAATTTAATTACAGTCAGAATGATGAGCATATTTTGATACCTTATTCATGACTAATTGGCGTGGGGTCCAGGGTGCTGAGCCCCCTGAAACTCAGGGATTTGAGGCATTTTATAACGGTCAGATAAGCATTCAGGGGCCCGCCTTAGAACCCGTGATGGGGTCGAGGGGGCAGAGGCCCAGATATTCGGGGGTTTTAGGCATTTAATTACGGTCAGATAAGTCTCCAAGAGCGCTCATCCTTACTCTTATTCAGCGTGTCCCCGAAAAAAGTAAAGCCAAGCTCATGAGTAGATTATTCGATAATTCCACATTACTATTGGTAAGCTAATTCTCTTCTTTCATAATTGAACATTTAAAAAAAGGTCATCAATCTGACAGTGTCAGAAATCTGACGTGGAAGTGGATGGCTACTATACTAAACATGTCTTAATATATTTGGCCACCTCTCTAGAAAG